>CAVNYN010213343.1:0-24786 GCA_963692815.1 Nyctanthes arbor-tristis
TGAGTTAATAGTTATATATTTATAAAGTATAGTGATTAACCATTAACCACATCACTAATATAGTTAAATTTATGCGAACAGTAGTTAACACAGTGATGAATGATAAACATTGTTTAAAGTTTAGTGAGTTGGTGGATACATTTGAAAATTCAATGAGTTAGTAGTTATACATTATTGAAGTTTAGTGAGTATTTATTAATTTTACCCTAAGAGAGAATGAGTAGATTTGAATTTGAACCATATCTTTTATTGCTTATTTAGGTGTAGACGTTATTCAATTAAAGAATGGCCAATGTCACCGATGCCACATAATCTATATATTAATTAAATGAGAAGTGTTGCAGTACAGTTTGAAAGTAGTTTTCCCGTCCAAAATGCTTTAAATTGGTGTAATGTGGTCTTTTTAGTTGTTTGATGGTAACTCATACGGTGCTATCAGATAATGATAACATTTTGTTTGTTTTGTTAAGTTTTGCCTCTCTAACTTCCTTCCCTCTGCTACACACACACTCTCTCTATTTTCTTATCCAATTACTCCTCTCTCTCTCTCTCTCTGCGTTCCATATCCAATTTTTCGAACCCAGATGCTTGGAGTTTTAGCATCTTTAGAAATCTTCCGATATCAGATCGTTATCTCTCCTATTCTGATCGTTATCTCTATATACGGTTTGCTGAGATGCCATCCATTAACTGGAGTCTTATATGGCCGGAAATCAATCCCAGTTCCAATTGGGTTCTTCTTCCGATTTTCGGTGGCTTATCCATTATGGTTTTGCTGAAGAGTTCTTGACTGGTTGAGACAATGTATCCAACTCCACTGCAAACTCAGCAGTGGTCAAATGCTTTGGTCTTTTCTACACTATAAATAGTGGTCGAATGCTATGGTTTTTTCAACCAATTCATCGACCCTCCTCAATCACCCTTTATACCTTTCTTACGATTCCTCTTTTTTTGGGAGATAAATTTTAATGACTCCTCTTTGGAACCTCATCAAGAAAGCAAAATGGACTTCTTGGTGAAGTTGCTGCGCAAATGGCACGTGCCTTGCGGGAAAAATCCAAATGACGTCTACTCTATGGAGTTTTTGTTTGTCGATGAAGAGGTGTGTTGCCCGAATTTCGTTGCTATTGTTTCTTTCTACTAAAAGCTTTCGCAGCATTTGATTATGTCAGCTAGGAGGATGTCAATTATTTGTTATGCATGAGTACCGATGATATCTATTACCAGATGTACATGGTTTAATTTTTGTACCATTATCATGACAAATCTGTTATTTCCAAATACATTTCTTGATTGATATTGAAATTGTTTATATAGAGGAGATGGAGACTCTCAATTGATATTAATTGAACTCATGAAACTATATGCATTGACATGGCCTTATGTTATTCATTAGTATTTCATATGTTTTCATTTCTTGATAAATTTGAGATGTATAATTTTTGCAAATTAATGGAGAAGTTAGCTATTATAGATTACGTGTTCTTCCTGGAATTAATGAATCAGTGTACTTCGATTATGAAGCAAACTGTCCCTGAATGTCATCTATCACACTTTATTTCTATGATTCTCTTTATTTCCTTTTTCTCATATTTTATGAGGCACGTAATATACTGCTGCAAGTTTCATCCTTTTACTTTATGACACATTTTCTTTTCTTTCTTTCTTTCCTTTTTTCTGGCCAAGTGGTAAGTGTTTTTGCATCATAAAGTATTTTCTGGGGATTACATTAGTTTGGCTTCCGTGAAATACTGATACTGCTAATGAGAGAGAGAGAGAGAGAGAGAGAGAGAGAGAGAGAGAGTACGCGGATCGAAGAAGTAACCACTTTCAAATATATTTTCGTGACAAAATTTAAGTCATAATGCAGTCTTTCTTATTTGCTTCTAAATCATTTTTGTTATTATACTAAAAGTCCAGGTTGTTCATTTTCTCTTTACTTCTTTTCCCCTCTTTTGGAACCTCAGCCATCATCTAATTTGTAAAATTTATCTAATTGGACTGAGGTTAAATCAATATGTGTTTTTATTTTTAATTTTTCCATGTTACTCTTTATTGCTTTAGTTCCAGTAATAAAACATATTAACAGTCCAACAACGAGAGATAAGAGACATGCTTATGGTGTTTAGTTTTGATACTTTTCTCTTTCTATGAGTGCTACTTGTGTTGGTCACTGATATGTTTTTGATAAAGCAGTGGAAATTGAAGTTGCTTCTTTGATGGTGCCACGTACTTCAAAGATTAAATGTGATTTGCGAGAAGGAATTTTATTTTGAATTTTGATGCTACTGTCAGTTTGGGATCTTATCACGTAACAATTGTTTGGGTTATTCTTAGTGAGGACAATGATTGAAAGTGAATAAATCTGATCACGTAACGATTGGTTGGGTTATTCTTTGTGAGGACAATGGTTGGAAGCGAATAACGGGATTGTTTTCTATTAATGATGCAGAAGCTATATGTAATGATTGGTTGGGTTATTCTTAGTGAGGACAATGGTTAGAAGCGAATAACATGATTGTTTTCTATTAATGATGTAGAAGCTATAGCTACAATAGTGGCCGGGCTGCTCATGACATGACACTGCCATTCTCTTGTGGACCGATTGGAGAGTGATTCATTATGGATTGTTACGGCATTGCATTCTCTATCAAAATCTAATCTTAAATATGGAAGTTCATCAAGCTATTAATGATATGAGAAGAGACAATCCCCTTTTTTAATATATTCGTAGAGATTGTAACCTTTTAGCCCATTTTGTTGCTGCTTTGAATTTTGATGATTCTATGATTATTAGAGTATGGACAGATTGTATCTCGAAATTTATGTCTGTCATGTTTGTAACGTTATGATATTCTTTAAAATATATATATATATATATATATTGCAATGATTCTAGATTGGCCTCAAGCGTTTTTCAAAATTATTAATTTCAGATTTTTTTTTCATAAAATTATTACTAACTCCAGAGGTGGCAGGGTGTAAAATTTAAAGTTGCTAAAAAAAGAATTATATTTGTCTTTCACGTTGATAAAGACACATCAAATTCCAAATTCATGAAATACAAGAGAGATCAGTAGCGTGTCTGAGACTAAGTCTTCTAGGCGGTCGCCTAGGGCCTCCGAAAGATGAAGCGAAGGCTCATTTAAATTTTCTTTTTTTTTTTTAAAAAAAAAGAGAAAATTAGACAATAGACTCATTTTTTAATTTGGTGTTGTATTATTTTTTTTCATTTTATTATTATATTTAAACAAAATTTTGTATTATTTATTATTATTAATTTAAATATTTTTTAAATTCATTAATACACATTATATAATTCCACTCCCACACAAATCTTAATTATTTACCACTTCCATCATTCATTTCAAAATCATCCACCCACAATCACTGCATCCACCAGCCGCCACCCACCGCTGCATTCACCAGTCGCCACCCCACCGCCGCCTCCACCAGCAGCAGCGCCCGTGGCTGCTGACAGCAACATTCGACACAGGTTGCTGCAGCAGCGTTGGCTGCTACTGTGTGCCGCCCAACCGACTGTTAACATAATATTTTTTTGTTAAATGGTTACTGTTCTCTTCTTTTTTATTTATTCAACATAAATTCGATTTTTTTGTTACCATTGTATTCTTATGTTTTTTCAATGTTAACACTCGTTGACATGCTATTTTTTCTTTTCTTGGGGCTGTTACCCTTTTTTTCAATGTTATTGTGTTTTCTCAACGTTTATTTCTATTCTAATTGATTCTAGTCGAATAATTAATTATAAACCTCACTTGTTACTATTGTTTTTTTTCTTTCTGAGGCTGTTACCATTATTTTTTTTTTGTTACCATTCTTTTTATTTTTGTTTTCACATGTCTTTTTTGAGTTGCTGTTACCATTTTTTGTTGAGTTTATTATTACCAAATTTTTTTCCAAATTTCGATGTGTTATGCTATTTTCTTGGAGTTTTTATTATTAGTAACACAATTTTTCCCATGTTACCTTGTGTTACATTTTTTCCCTAGAGATTTTAGTACTCTTATTTTAATGACTTAGCGGCGGCGGCGGCTGCAACGGCAACGGTTGTGACACCTTGTTGTAAAAACACTGCATATTAATTGTACTAATTATTTATATCATATTATTATTAATTATAAAAATAATAATTATTATAATTAAATTAGGTAAAAACTGAAATTAGTTAAAATTTAGTAGGAATACTTTTATAATTGGGTGGGGTATTTTTACAAATAATTTCAAAACACAATATACTTTTCAAAACTATATATGAAAAAGGGGGTTTTTATCTAAAGAACCCCAAAAAAAAAAAGTTTAGTAAGACACAAATCATAATTTCTTTGCACATCTACTTACGACATTCATTAAATAATTCAATTTATGGTAAACTCTTATTCTCTAAAACTAATTCCTTTTCCTTTATTGGTAAAAAAACAAAGAAATTTGAAATTTCTATTGTGACCTTGTAGTTTTAGTTTTAAAAATGAATAAATATTTGATGTTCGTTATATATAAGTTCTTTAATGGTTTTAGTTAAATTTATATACACGATATTTGTTATATATAATTTTAGTATTATGTATGATTAGAGGGTCCCTAATAACAAATTCGCTTAGGGCCTCTAAAATGTCAGGCACGGCCTTGAGAGAGATTCTACAGAACAAATATATATATGTGTATATATATCAATTATACGCAATAAAACATGACATGAACAATAAACACATTTTTGGCCGGTATTGACAATATTCCTTATCTAAAATTTTAAAATATCGTTTTATATGGCATAATTGTCTAAATATTCTTTCCATGCAAAGCACGTGTGAATATCTAGTAATATAATTAATAGTTGACATTTTAAAGTTCTATCATGACTCATCAGCATACAATTCAATGTTCTTTTGTGTGACAACGCGGAGCGGCATATCATGTCCACATATACAAGATTATGTTACTTGTTACAACAAATTTGTCGAACATTTTGATGTCATGATTCAGAACATATATCTCTTCTATAAAGTATATATATTAGTTTTTCTGCGGACACTTACCACATAATATGTTAGATTCTGTAAAATAGTGTCTAATAGAAATGATGTCTAATAGATACCATAGGATATACCAAATATATATCACTTATCCATTGAAGTGAGTTTTATAGTTGACATGAGTGACCTTAAAGATGTGCAGGTGGTGTGATCACACATTGCTTCATCATTCAATGATTATTAAAAAAAAAAATTGTTAATGTGACCTTAAAAATATTTGAAAAATTTTTACAATGTCATTTGTTAAAATTAGGCATTATTGAGACACCGATTTTTAGAAACGTTTAATGAAAGTTATTGTGTTAAAAATTAGAATGCATTTTATTATTTTAAAAAAATTAAGGAAACCCTATCTTTAAACCTTAAATTTGTCGTTAATCATCAAAAGCCAAAATAAAAAAATAATAATATCATAAAGCCAACAAGTTAATAAGCAATTAGGGCACCATAATAAAAGTGATTGTTTTTAATGTGAAATACTTTAATTCGAATATGGTTTATTTTTTCTAATATAACCTTTATGTAATTGAAAGGTGTACTATTTTGTATTATCGCACAAGGCACCTAAATTTTGAAATCCAGCCTACAGTTGACATGAAAGCCTGTAACGATAACAAGGTTTTGACACTAACTTAACTTTTAATATATTTCCTACAATTTGTAGGGGTCTAATTGCCACCTCCATTAATCTACGAATTAATTAGAGCGTTCTTATTCAATATACGAGTTTCAACTTACATTGGCCGGCTGCGACAAACTGACCACTTTTATTTTTTAAGTCAACTTATGAAGTAAACAAAGCACATTATAAATAACCTATTTCGTCTTATCTCTTTGGGCTAATTCTAGATATACAGTTTTTTTCTACTCTTCTACTTTTAAGCTCATTTAATTTATGGGTTAATTTCACAAATTGACCTCGACTATTGGATTAAGAACCGGTTTCATTTTCAATTTTTTTAAGACACATCACAGCCCTTACCTTTGATAAATACACACAAATCGTCATTTTTCTACTATTTCATAAATTTTTTAATAAAATAACGATTATACCCATCAAACTTTTTAAATTTTTTAAAAAATGGTTTAAAAATAATAAAAAAATTTTAAAAAAAAACTCCCAACCTACTCCATTTAAATAAACGAAGCGCATTATAAATAACCTATTTCATCTTATCTTTTTGGGCTAATTCTAGATATGCAATTTTTTCAACTCTTCTACTTTAAGCTCATTTAATTTAGGGGTTAATTTCACAAATTTCCACCTTTGGGTTAATAGCTGATTTCATCCCCAACCTTTCTAAGACACCCCACAGCCTCTAACCTTTGATAAATACACACAAATCGCCATTTTTTTCCACTATTCTATAAAATTTTTAATAAAATAACAATTATACCCCTTAAACTTTTTAAATTTTTTAAAAAAAGTTTAAAAAAATTAAAAAAAAAAAAGAAAACACCCAATGTTATTGCGTCAGTCCTATGTTTACATATCAATTGATTGAAAAATAATTGTCTTAATCAACTAGTAATATAACAAGATTGTGTTGTCTCATACTACATAATTCTGTTGTCTCATGTTGAAATATTTAATTTAAAAATGGTTACAAATTAATATTTTTAGTTTTTAATAATTTAACATGTTTTTGTTTTCTACCTCCTCAAAGAAAAGTTCAATCTGTATTTGAGGCACTCTTTTTTGTTTTCTTTCTCTTTTTTTTTTCTTTTTTTTTTCAAAAGGGATTTTTCTGGTTCGTTTTAATGCAACTTTAGCATGAAATTTGAACAAGCCTAGTTTCTCACCTAATTTAGGCCGCATCCAAATTTAGGTTTCTCTCTCTTATTTATTTTAAGATCAATGGATATTTGTTGCAAATTTCACAGGCTACAAATCTTGGCTTGCAATCTTATATGTTTGCAAACACTTGCGTAAAAGTCATGTCTAACTGTTTAACCTTTAAAGGATGTGGCAGAACAAAAACAAAATTAATGATCTCCATAAATGCTGGGCATAAATACCATTAAAATTTCCAAATTTTCATCTTTTTCAATTTTCACCAACTATGTACTGGTAAAATATAACCATTTGACTTTAAATAGATAGCTTATTTATTGTACTGTCAAAAAGTAATTATCTTCCAAATTTCAACCCTTTTCCCAAATGGGTCTTAATTAGTTTGGAAGTTGAAGAATGATACATTCTATAAATTACTACTACAAAAGAATTGTGAAAAGTGATATCTATCAAAATTTATTAATGCTTTCCTGAAGAATGATACATTCTATAAATTACTACCACAAAAGAATTGTGAAAAGTGATATCTATCAAAATTCATTAACGCATTCTTGTAGCCCTGGCAATAATTGGCCTTTTGTTAATTGCCTCAAGAGCACATAAAATTTTCGATGTGATGTTATTTTGCACATTGATTAAACACCAAAAACAAAAATCTATTAGTTATTATTAATATTGAACTCTAATCAAGAATGCTCTGCAGGAAAGAAATACTGGCTTACGTGATGCAATCCTTAAACCGATAAGATTTTTCCTCTTTGGTCATTTGGACAATGTAAGATGGTGCTAAAATCTTATTAGTATTTTCTCCGAGACCTTGTCACCATATTCTAACAATATACTAAATGATACATGGTTTGTTTGGAATCTAATTATAATTCTTATAAATCAAAATTTATGAAATGTGCAGCAGCTAATATTGAGACCTAGTGAACCTTTAACGTAATGCAAGTCTTGAGGATAGTTGATTACATGACACAACATTAAGTGCTTATCCGTATCATAGATTAAATTAATATTACACTAATTTTAGGTTTTAATTACTAGACCCCAACTATAATGGTATGGCATGTCAACCATCACTTTTTCTATATAGTCAGATTGGGTTTGGTATATAAAGACCTATATGACTCTATAGAAGAAGAGTGTCAACCATCGAGACATTTTAAAGTCCAACAAATAAACCCTAAATTAGAGTTGTTATAAAATGATAAAGGGGAGAGGGGTAAAAAAAAGAAATCACTACTGATCCTTAATTTATTGGTCCAACAGGTGAGGGGCTACTGTTATAATGACAACGGCTGGCTCCGTATAGAGCCGACTACAAGTTCGACAATAGGCAGAGCACTATAAGTCCAACAACAATGAAGTATTTATTGGTCGACAATAGAGGCAAGGCATGTCCACATTAGTGGGCAAATGTTTGATCCTATTATTATATGTGCAAAGGAAGGTGAGCCATGCTCCACAATCGACATTTCAAAGTGGATGAAAATATTAAAAATAATTAATTAATGTTGCATTTGATTGCAAGTGTGTAATTTATTCGAAAAGAAAATGGTTGGCTCTAGGCGTTCTCATCCACAATAACTTAACTAATTAATGGCTTTTAAATTGTGTTAATCTAATTGTAAAAATAAGAAAAAAGAAGGGTACTTCATAAATGGTTGTGTACTTTTGTTGGCAAATAAGCCTTGCTCGGTCCAACAACCTCTTTATAATCTGGGAATATATTTATATATTAGAAAACATAGTTATAATTAAAAAGTAATTTTTTTACACATTCCAACAAACTCTTTATTTTTATTTTTTATTCAAGAACTATTTATTATTTTCCACAAATTTTAATTACTACCTCTATTCCACAAAGATAGTTCAATTTTCCTTTTTTATTTGTCTTAAAATATAGGCCACTTTCATTTTAAAATATAGTTGAAATATTAATTTTCTTTTATATATTTATTTAATGTGCATTATAATCAACAAAATAATATTATTCAAAGTGAACTATTTAAAAAAAATGAAAGTGTATATTAAATAAATGATATTAAATTTTCTCTTTACAACACTATTAATATCACTTTTCTTAATATTTTTAAAAATCAGAATTAGACTATTTTTGTGGGTCGGAGGTAGTAATATTTATAATTTTAAATGTGAATTACCAAATGAATAATTTGTGGTTTGAGAAGTGAATTATCGAAACTAGAAGGTAGACGGAGTTTGTATAGACCTTTTTTTTAATAAGGAAAATCCAATAAGAAGACAAAATAATAATAATAAAAAATAAATAAATAAAAGGAAAAAAACCACTAGTAGCTAGTAGTTGCACAAAGTTTGGCATTGAATCCTGATTTTAGATGAACTCGATCGCTCTTGAATGATGCAGCCACGTTTGGGTGATGCAATAGATTATGGGACCATTATTGCAATTTATTTATTTTCAATTATTGACTGTTAAGAAAGTTTTCTTCAAAGAAAAAAAGAAAGAAAGAAAGAAAGTTTTCTTTAATATACGAACGCAAAGTGAGGTCTATTTATACACATCTTTAAATTTACTCACACATCTAAAACTTGTCATTTTAAGAATCATAGAGTCATAAAATTTAAGTAAATATATAGGAGGTACGTATAATAAATTTTATACATAAAACATGTACATGATATTTTAATTCTAATGAGAAAAAAATAGATTAACTTTAGAAAATTCTGGAAAATACTATTTTTTCTAAAGTATATCACAATCTGTATAGTAACAGTACCAGTGCGTATAAATATTATATCATATTGAAGTACAACACAAATAAATCAACAATATAGCAAATAAATAAATTCTATACATAAAATTGAATTTTTTATATTCTAGGTGCAACCGTACGTTGAGTGGTGACTTTGTCCCTCCAATTTGTATAAATATACATGTGGCTATATTCTAGGTGCAACCGTACGTTGAGTGGTGACTTTGTCCCTCCAATTTGTATAAATATACATGTGGCTTATATGATAACTATTAAGAAAAATGATGTGTTGCTTTAGAAAAAAAATAAAAACAAAAACTGATGTGATGTGCATATTAATAGGATCTTACAAAGCATATTATTTGTATAGAATAATGTTAAATAATATCAGTAGTGGTGATATATGAAATTTTGTTAAGATGATAGATAAAGCTCTTTAATAAGAGATAAAACTTTGTAGATAAGACTTTATTGCCGGATTGGTGATATATGTGACATTAAAGAATCTCTTCAGTGCGACCGACTGAGTTTAGAGGCCTTCAATTCCAAGAACTCTAGTTCTCTCCACCTCTTCTTCACATAAAAGACCATGTATCCAATGCCACTTCTCTCTCTTAAGCTACTTTGTATTGCTGACCTAACTCTCTCTCTAGAGGTTTCTGTTGCGTTACTTGTGGGCTGGGTTTTTTGGCAGTTTTGAACTAAATACGAAGAAACTCTGTACTACTTTGCCTTTTCCATCCTGAGTCGCAGGTTTATATGGTATTCTTGAGCTTGAAAGGTTAATGCATTTTCAGTTTTGTTCACTGAAGAATTGTCGAAGAGATGAAAGGAGCAAAATTGGATACATTGTTTTCACTGAACCGGCGGAGATCAATTCAGGGTTTGATGTTCGTTAGTTTTTTGTATGTTGTTTTGGTGGGTTTTCAAGCTCCTTTTGTGTTTAAAAATGGGTTTAATTCGAATTATGACGGGGGTTTTTCTCGTAATGAAAATTGGTTCTTGAATTTCAAGCCATTAGCACTTGAAAGTGAGGAATATTTGGATGAGAAAGAGGCTCCAATTCGGCCTCTCGAGCGAAGAATCAAAGAGTTTTCTGATTCCCCACTTTCAAGCTTGAATTTGAGTGCTGGAATTATGAATTTAAGTCCCGAAATGTCTATTTCCAAGTTTGCCAAAGAGGCCCTTGAGCTAGGCAGAATGCAATGGAGGGAGCTCGAATTTATAGGAAAAAATAGTAGTGGTGGAGGGAATACTGACATCAACGTTAAAAATGACAGTAAAATTGAGTGCCCGCCTTCGCTCTCTGCAACAGGAGACATATTTTCAACTAATGAGACAGTAATGCTATTACCATGTGGGCTGGCCCTGGGGTCGCACATTACGCTGGTGGCGAGGCCGAGGATGGCGCATGCTGAGAGAAACCCGAAGATTTCTTTATCGAAGGAGGGACAATATGTGATGGTTTCCCAGTTTATGATGGAATTGCAGGGGTTGACGACAGTAGACGGGGAGGATCCGCCAAGGATCTTGCATTTCAATCCTCGGTTGAAGGGGGATTGGAGTGGAAAGCCTGTCATTGAGCTAAATACTTGCTATAGGATGCAGTGGGGGACTGCTCAGCGGTGTGACGGATTGAAGTCTCAGGCTGATGAGGAGACTGGTGAGAATTGATAATTGCTTGTTCAATTACTTGTGATTGCTTTTCACAGATTCATTTAGCAGTAGTCTTGCCTTTTTTGTTGGATATACTATGTATTAGATAAGCTGTTATTGATGATGTTTAAACATGCCTATTTAGCTTCTCTCAGTTGATTAATCATAATGCAAGTCCAAGTTGTTCTTTTAGATTCAATCAAATGGAGTTTATACGATATTGGTGGTTCTTAGTGATCCAATATTAATTGAGAAAAATGGCTGTAATTTTATCCATTTGAGTTACCTTCGGGGAACCTCCCCACCCCCACCCACCCACAAAAAAAAAAAAAAAAACCCGTTGTTGTGATCGGCAGGGTACCTTTTAAGATTTCTTAGGATGCAGAAGAATATGGTGTATGTCATTGATTGTTCAGCTACTTTGGTGTTCTATCCCCCGTGAAACTTGGCAAAAGAACTTATTTCTACTATTGTACATATTCATAGAAATCTATTGCATTCGGTATAAGCAGCAGAGCTATGCAGTTTTTGGTGTATGGTTTGCTGCTTAACTCTAGTACCCCCCCTTTCTCTCTCGCCCCTTCCTTTGTGGTCAATAATCAAAGCAGAACTTTATGCAGTTGATGATTTGGTGAAATGTGAGAAGTGGACTCGAAATGATCTGAATGACACCGAGGAATCTAACAAAAGTTGGTGGTTAAACCGGTTTAGGTTTATCAGGCAAACAAAGAAGGTAGAAGTCAATTGGCCGTTCCCATTTGTAGAAGACAAGTTATTTGTCCTCGCTCTCAGTGCTGGCTTAGAGGGATTCCACATCATTGTTGATGGGAGGCATGTCACCTCATTTCCATATCGCACTGTAAGTAATGTATATTATTATTTAGTTAATGATATAGTGGATTTCTTTTCTTTGCCTTTCATTCCCCCCCCCCTTTTCTTTTGTGTTCTTAGGGGTTCACACTTGAGGATGCCACGGGCTTGTCTTTGACGGGAGACATTGATATCCACTCGGTTTTTGCTGCTTCCTTGCCTACATCGAAGCTCAATTTTGCTTCTGAGAAACATCTCGATATGTCTGAGAAATGGAAGGCTCCGCCTATCCTACATGGACCTGTTGAACTGTTCATTGGAATTCTTTCAGCAGGGAACCACTTTGCTCTTCCGATCTCTGCGAGGAAGTCTTGGATGCAACAGGGGCTTATCAAATCCTCAAAGATTGTTGCTCGTTTCTTCGTGGCACTGGTAGGTGAACAGATTGGATGCACAGCAATATGCCATTTCTCTTCTTTGCTAACTCTGAATGAAAGGTTGTTATTAATCATAAAACTGATCTCTCAACAGCACAAGAGAAAGGAAGTGAATGTCGAATTAAAGAAAGAAGCTGCATTTTTTGGAGACATTGTTGTAGTACCATACTTGGACAACTATGATCTGATAGTATTGAAAACTATAGCCATCTGTGAATTTGGAGTGAGTAGTGATTTAATTTATCAAGTTGAGGATTTAGATTGTTTCCCTGCCCAGACTGAGTGTTTGGTACACTTGCAGGTTAGGGCAATGTCAGCCAAGTATATCATGAAGGGTGACGATGACACATTTGTTAGAATAGATGCAGTTATTAAGGAAGCGAAGAAAGTACCCGAGAACAAGAGCCTGTACATAGGAAACATAAATTACTATCATAAGCCACTGCGCAGCGGTAAATGGGCAGTGACACATGAGGTACTATTTGAACCTTTTCTGCTTCCCATGGTATGATTTCATTATTCCCTTACACTTGAACTATCAGGATTAACACAAACTCGGAAATTCTTTGGGCCGAAAATAAAATGCCTTTGTCAAAAAGACTTACGGTTATTCTTCATTTGACGGTTCAGGAATGGCCAGAGGAAGTTTATCCACCTTATGCAAATGGACCAGGCTATGTTATCTCATCAGACATTGCAAACTTTATTCTCTCAGATTTCGAGCAACATAGATTAAGGGTGAACGTCAGACGTCAATGCCTTCTGTGCAATGCCGCTAATTATACTTTTCATGAGATCATTTTGTTATTTTCTTGAACTGCAGTTATTTAAAATGGAGGATGTGAGCATGGGAATGTGGGTCGAGAAATTCAATAGAACGACGTTGGTAGAATATAAACATAGCTTGAAGTTCTGCCAATCTGGTTGCATAGAAGACTATTACACAGCTCATTATCAATCTCCAAAGCAGATGATATGCATGTGGAAAAAACTACGAAAGCAAGGAAAGCCTCTATGCTGCAACATAAGATGACACACATTGCCAATAAAGATGGAGGACCATGCCTGAAACTGGTACTAATAAAATCAAACCAGGACTTAATACCTGAAACCGGTATCAATAAAACCTCAGTATGCTTAAAACCAGTACCAACAAGTCTCACAGTAACAGTTCCTTAAGTTGTAAATGCTATAAAATTCATTTATTTTTTGTCTGTCTTACACAACTTTTAGTAGGAAACTGGCATAGTGTAAATGCATATGCCATTCTTAATACCGGGTCTTGTACCATTTGGATAAAAAATATAGAAGCGAAAGGAAAACAAATTCAAGATTTTTTTAATTGATTTCTCATTTTTCTCATCAAGATTTCTAAAGAGTTCAGCATAATTTGCCCATCCATATTCAAGAGGTAATAGAGGCCAGCATAGGGCTCTACCGAGCTGGTGGAGATTCATGTCAGAGCCAAAAGATTAAAACAGTTACAAGCAATAGAATCTGAGACCAGATTTCACAACTGGCAGAAGACAGATTAAACCTAGTATAGAGTTTCCATGGGTGGGCCAGTGTTTCTTACCATGGAAATCTAAAGCCAGGAAGTAGATTATCGTAAGGCAAAATCTTTTTGTTACAATCAGTTAAAAAGTTAATCTACAGTGAGTAAGAATGAGCACGATCTCCCATAAACGAGTTTTCAATTCACGTATATTCACTTGGTTCTCTGTCGAATCAAGACATTGAAAATGACCGAAACTACGTAATTTTGCTCAACACCGGTTCTACCAGACCGGCACAAGGATAAACCGTTCTCTCTGGTGTTTAGACTAAGCCAAGAAATAACCCTCTAAACATCACAGCAGAGCGGATTTACCAGTGTATAATTACCTAGGATATAAATCAGCTTCTCTGGGAGAAAACCTGCAGTCCTTGCTTGGCAGACAGGGTTTACAACTTGTCATTATCTTCGTCTTTCATAGGGTTGGGAATGTCGTCAAACCCAGAACCTGGAGCGAGCTCGTTGAGATCAAGAAAATGCCTTTTTCTTACACCACCAACTTTGTCATTATCTGGCTCAATTGAATTTTCTGGTTTATGTGTTTTATTCTCATCAGTCCTGTCAGGATTCTCCTCGGTAGGATGATTGACCTGCATCTCATGTTCTTCGTTATTTGATTCTGAATCTTGACTTCCCATAGAGAACTCTACATTATCACTAGCAGTTGAGGGATCATCCAATGCATTTGACTTCTCAGGTTTCATTGATTCGGTTTCTGATTCAGACATCTCAATCTGTCTATAATCAATACGAGTTCTGGTTGCCCTTTTACTGCGTCTGATACCCGACTGGAGCTCGTCGACTGACCTCAATTTGGTTTCCCTCCTGGTGCGGGAAGGCAATTTTTTGTATTTATGGGACTCATCACTTTCCTCACTTGTACTCAAGGCATCATCCTCCTCTTCTTCCTCATCCTCTTCAGGATTTTCATCATCTCCAATATACTCTTCATCTCCTTCTGAGCTGCTTGACATTTTCCTTCTCTTTTTCCGTCTCCTTAGATATTCCTCATCATATACAACTTCACCAACAATATCATCATCACTATCAGAATCTGCCTCGTTATACGAGACAGCTTCAACAAACTCTTTCAACCTCTGAGGCCTCTGCCTACGGCGATTGCTACAGCCCATGAGATGATTGGTTAGTTTGCAGAAAGATCGACGTCCAACCCCAAAAAGGAGAAGAAAAAGGGTATACTAATGGAGTACCTGTAATCCAATGGATCAGCTTCGTGATTGTCATAACCTTCATCATTGTCGGCTGACTTTGGAGAAAGAGAACTGAACGAGGCACATTGAGAATATTGTGAAGGACCAACCCATCCTCCATTTGTAGAAGCTTCATGTTTCACGTGAGGATCGCTCCTATCAAAAGGTCCTGGGGAGGGATGTTTCTTCCTGATGTCGAGAGCAAATTGAATTGTAAAACAAGTTTAATGACTATGATTGGGAGAAAAGAGAACAAAGAGACTACAAAGGTGAGACTATATTCGTACTTGGTGACCTTGATAGCCTCATTAATGGATCGATCATAATCATCTACAACATAATCAGCAGAACGATCAGAATCTAAATCAAGGGGTAAAGATGCAAACAGAGAAACTGGGCCAATGCTTGTGCAAAATAAAGCACAATACAGAAATTGAAGAACAGCAACTCAAACAGCCTAAACTAGAGACAAAAGTAGGTGCAAATAGGGTCCACAAAGTATGAGAAGTTCAAAAGTTGAGGCCCAATCACTGTAATTCTATTATTTTTAAAGATGATTAAAGAATAAAGATAAAAATAAAAAATCATTTTTCCTATTGGGACCAGAACCTACGCCTCAATATTAACAACACTTTCCATCATAAATCGCTATTAGTAGTTGTTCCATCTGATAGAATGTACAATTGCAGGCATAATATCATAAATTAAAACCCCTGAATCTGGCCATTGGCTTGGTCAGTTACCTGATCCAACCAACCAAGGATCCACTCAGCAAAACTCTAAAAAATGGCCAGCCCACATAGGCTGCCTAAACCAGGCATACTGCACAATCAATCAGGGTGTTCTATGGTGCCAGGAGTATTTCGAAGATAGAGGTGGTATCAATGATTTTGTCCTATGAATATCAAACTATTTAGCAACTATATACCGATATATGTTTCCTGTACTCATACCAACAACCGAAAGAACAAGAGAAAGAAAAATATAACAGGAGCCATCCTCAAAATCTTTTTTTTTTTTTAGTTTTTTAAATCAAATTGTGTGTTTGTGTGTTGATATCTTGAAGTTCTAATAAATTCATAAAATTAAAAGATATTGATGATAACAAATGAGACATCTTCTGTGTAAAAAGAGAATTAGATTAGTCTTACCAAAGGTATAGGTAACAGGCTTTCTATCACGGAGGGAGCGACCAGCACCAAGACTGTCAATGTTGATCAGGTTATCAAGCATAAGAGCTTGCCTATGTTGCTTCTTTAGCAATCTCTCTTTCCTCTGCATAAATAGCACATATTAGTCGCAATTACCGCAAAGAGATAAAGAAGAAAATTCATTCATTAGCATTTTTCAAAGATGTGATTTTTTTTATTTTTATTATTTATCTATTTATTTATTTGGCGGAGAAGTGGATATGACGTGGGTGAATAAATCGTAAAGTCCAAACTGAAAAAAGTGCATTAAACCAATCAAAAGTACACACCTTGTGGACCTTCTCTATTTCAGGAAGCATGTCTTTTTTCAATTTCTTCCCAACAGAAACCTCTGTCCTATTTTTACTTGCAAATAGCTTCTCCTGAAAACAGTACGGGTGGAATTCAGATGGACATGGAACATTAAAGCAAAGTGAATTTCCTTCAGTTGAAAGCTACAGTGAAAAGAGGGGCCGGGGACTCATGCACATATTTTGCTTGACATCCCAATTTAGTAATACAAAAGTCAATGCAGACATGCACAAACAATCAACGGAAATCGTCCATGCATTACATGAACCACACTGGAGGTTTTTTTAACATCGGATATCATCTACTAGAAGAAAGATGCAATGGAGGCTCTAATCATTTTACACATATTATGCATGGCAAAATTCTCCTGGCGCAACTTGTATCCCAGTTTCTTCACCAAGGAGTTTGGTCCAACAGAAATTATTATATTCAGCCTTCAGCAAACTGATGCTTGTTCTAACAGTGCTCCTATCTTGAACTCTTCCCTAAAATTTCCCTAAGTTGTGCTTTCCCGTCTCTCTTTTCCTTTGGTTCAGTGAGCTCCTACCTTTCTCAGATTTTCACAAATTTTGAGAGCTTCCCCCACTGTTCCTCTCATCTTTGTTTTGAAGGGTTGGGTAGTGAAGTTAGAATACTTCACTAAGAGGGTGTTTGATTCTCTTTTTCAAAACATATTATAATTTCACCTACTACTGATTTAACCGCTGATTTGACAGCTGCTCATTTATAACCACAAATTTTAAACTTCCATTAAATCTACACCACTCAATTCACCTCATTATAGTTTCTCATTATAATTCAATTGCAATAAATGAGAATCAAACAGCCACTTAACTTAATTAGTAACTTCTAATATGCTCAATATATTTCCAGGTTTAAAGTCAACAGCCAAACTATTATAATACATCATGATGCTCTTTGTAAACCAGGCTTGTTGACTACCATATCCAACAATCATAGGGATCAGATTATGTTGAGATAACTCATCTCATGTTGCATTCAGGAAATCTGTTTCTCAAATAGAAGTATTATCTATTCAGTTTCACGGTACTGAAAACGTAGTGCTAAATATATCTAAAGAACAACAAATATAGGCATCATAAACCAAATAAACAAAAAAAATCAACTCCAAACTATGCTCTTAGTAGGCTTTTACCATCAAATCTTAACTTCAGTGAAGACTTTTTAACAAACCGGACCAGAGTTGGCTTGGTTTCTAATTTCTTAAATTTTTAGGAGGGGATACAGTTTCAGAAGTTTACAGGACCAGAATGTTCTTAATTAATCTAAGTCTTCAAGTTTTAAAATCAATTTTAACTTTCTGAGTCTCTCTGACTTCAAGCAGGAGATTCTTTTTTCCCCCGTACATCTTTTTCTTCATTGATAGAATTCAATTTTCAAGTCTTGTGAAGCTTGTCGAGGCTAGGCTTCTTGAATAAAATGATTCAACAATTCACTGTTCTTCTACTACTAGTTACAGCCACCCCCCCCCCCCAAAAATTTTTTTTTTTCTTCCCTCTTTTTTGGCCTCTTTCCTCTGTTAACTAAGCTAAAATGCTTTAGTTTAAAAAAGAAGGGGGGGGGGGGGAGGGGAGCTAAGAGGAAGTAGTGAATATATAAAATAAGATCAACATATTCACAGTAACAAAGACTTACAGCAACATTTTGGAATTCATCTAAATTAGTAGCAACTGCTTCCCATTGATAACATGAATGAGGAATGGGGGGTATGTTCTTTCCTTTTCCTTTCTTCACTTCAACTTTCCTAATCTCGCGATACAGGCGCTGGCCAATGATAGGATCATCTTCATACCTACACCAAGGCACATATTTCAATGAGAACTGCAAATAGTGAATAGCACAGAGTACAAGAAAAACAATTCTCCAATCAGTTAATCAGAGAAACATTCTAGTACTTATTCATACTGATAAACAAATGCTTAGAATACAAATATCACATGATATCTTTTGCCCCTAAATGAAAATTTACCAATATGAGATTCCGTGTGAATCACCCCCAACACGTTCTTTGCGAAATACTGAAAGCTGCATACCATGTTTGATAGAGTCATCTATAAAGCTCCTAATATCTTCTTGCTGCAAAATGAGACATAAATATCCAAATTGTAGCAGTATTCACTAGAAGTATGCCAGAAGCGTTCAATTTTATCAAACAACATAAACGTAAGAGCAAGAACTTGTAATGAATATCCAATGCCTCAAGCAAGTGTTTGGCTTGTCTAGTGAAAACTTTGTCAATGGGATGGAACAGTCGAGCTTAAACAACATGCTAAGTACAATATATTTTCTTCTTGACATACCTGATAGAACAGTAAGCCTAGTTTGTATCTTACAAGTCATAGACAGGTTACAACGATTTCCATTCACTGTTCCTTCGACTTCTGCATTGAGCTTGTGTGTCCACGAGAATGAAAGGGGGATGGTCATGATAAATTATTTAGCCATCCAAGAAGGCCGAAAAGACTGCTTTAGCATGTTACAATTGATTTCTTATAAAATGTGTCTGTTACATCCTTTGAGACATTTTTACCAGAAATAGGCACAGCACTCCAATGCATTATGATCTGTTGTGTTCATACATGGATATTAATATGCTAATAATTGTTAAAGAACATAAGTACCCCCCTTTCTCTTTCTTTTTTAGGGTAATGTTTAAAAGGAACATATTCCCTCATATCATATAATCAGATTAAAATCATCTTTTGGATGACGAACCAAAACACGCACCATAGATCTCCATTTAGGAAAAAGGATAAATATTTCTCATAAGAATATATGATTCAACTAAACCGGGTAAATTTTTTTTTTTATTTTCCCTCTTTTCTTTTCTTTTCTTTTCTTTCTCAAGAGAATGATCAGAAAAAGAGTAAACATGTATTCGAAAAAAGCTGAGCTGGAGAAATTTGATTGCCATTACTTTGAAATTCACAAGTAATGTTCCAAGGAAAGCACAAGAATTTTTATGTAAGTACCTCAACACGAATATCACACAATGCTTTAAGAATCACCACACGAACACCAGGATCTAGAGCATTATATGCTTCAACTTCGGCCCTAAAACAAGAAGAGACCTGTAAGTATACTTAACCATTCCTAAACCCAAGAAAAAGCACGATATTTCAAGTTTTCCGAAAATGCACGTCCACTAACCCATGTGATGCTACTATAGGTATATCTCCCTCTGCAACCTGCAGTGAAGGTAAAAACCAACATGTACTGTCATAAGAATGGGTTAAATTCTTCAAAAAGCTGCTCAGGGGTAGTAGTTATTTACCCAATGCCACCAATCTTTCAGTTTTCTGCATAAGACGGTTATCCAAGTATTATGTCCCAGTGCCATTCTTGTAACAGGAGGAATTGCCTGTAGAAAAGCAAATGAAATATGGAAGAGTGCCCATTATAGCATGGAAAAAAGTGTAATAATGCTTCAGAAACTTCTGTTAGAATGTATAGATAACACAAGAATCATAGTTATACAACAGATCATATAAGCATCAAGCATCTGAACTGCATTTCAACTGAGAATGAAATTCTGAAAGAAGGAATGCAAAAATAACATCTTCACAGGGGGTGAACAACTCAATGACAAAAAAGTATTAACAAAATAGAAATCCATGATATTGTACTAACGGCAGGAACCTTAAATAGGTCCACAAAACAACTCAAAACAAGTCCATGAAATTTGCCCTTAGGGACTACTAAAACCCAATAATTGGTAAAAACTTACAATAACCACCAACAGGATCCAGTTGTCTGTTCCATAATGAGGACCATAAGTCAATTTCCTGCTAAGTAAAGATGTTCCCACTAACACTTGTACGATATATCTTCATGACAATTTTCTCTTAGTTTTCATTATCAATCATTAACTTAGAAGCAACATCCACTTCTACTGAGTTCCATCACTTAGCCGCAGCATCATATATGTGAATGGTTTTACACCTCAAAACAAAATTGAATTTGAGTCATTTGACACATTTCTCTTGCATTACTAGCAAACATATATAAACCTTTCAACTTATGCTATGGCAGATGGAAGTCTTCATGGGAGTCAAAAACACATAAGATTATGCAGAAACATTGGAAGCTAGTAATCATGCACATTTTTCAATATCCTTTGTCTAGGTTAGAAGAAATTTGAGGGACCTTTCAAGAAGAAGTCAAATCTTATAGGCTTATGCATTTGGTCTAACGTCAATGGAAATTCAAACCTATTGTAAGTAAATCACAAACTGATCACTCTCTAGTTCTGTATCTCAAATTTTTGTCCTCTATGGATACGTATCTTCTTCACTAAAGTTTGCAAGATTTAACCGGGAATTAAGCCAAATTGTCTCCAAGATAACAGTAACTTAAAATGTCGTTCACAAGATTAATATAATTGAAATTCTGAACTAAATACTTAAATATCTAGATGATAAATCATCTAATCTAAACAAATTAATTGCAATCCCTCAGACATCCCACATGTATAACCTTCTGTGTGATTATTCAAGAAATACTTTGCAAATGCAAGTGTGACTTTGATCACTGTCTCATCTACCTCTAAAGTAACCACTTCTCCATCCCAGTCTGCATAAAGGAGATATGTAAACTTCCGAAACCATCATAGGAACACCGAGCACAACAATGAAGATTCAAGTTACCACAATTGACGACATTGAATCTGAAAGTACACTAAACCTATAAATTTAAAGAGCAAGTAACACTAACCTTCAACAATGGCATATGTATATCTGCCAGAGTGTTATTAGGCATAATCAACGCTGTCTCAAACTCTTCTGCAGAAAACTCCACTTTAATATTCAATAAATTCCTAAATACCTACACACATCACAAAAAGATGCACATTAGCCTTCAAACAGAAAAATTAACCCCAAAGTTCTAATCTTTTTCTCTTTTCATGTTATTCTCACTCTCATCACATACATTCAAGAAATTGAGTATAGAAGCCAACTGCCACATAGAACGAATTCTCCATCGGGGCAACTGAGAGGGCTCCGGCTCCACCACCAATGCAGTCACTGTCTTACTACATTGCTCTGACAGTGAAACACACCCATTTTCTTCTCCATCCCGCTCCTCCCCATCCCCCTCTTCCTCGCTCCCCTCATCCTCGTCCTCCTCTGACTCCTCCTTCAGAAGACGGGCTGACAGCGTCTCCCTCCTCTTGGCCTTCTTCCGCTTCCTCTCCGCTTCAGCCATCTCAGCCTCCGCCTCTGCAGCTGCCTGCAACCTGGCCGCTGCCCTCTGTGTACATGCCCTGGATGGCCTCTCCCTCCTGACTACTCCATTGTTCTCATTATTAGCATAACTACTATTCTTAACATTATCTTCCTTAGTATTCTCAACACTGCTGTTTTTAACATAGGTATTCTGGTTTTCAGGGTCTTCCGTGGAGCGGATCGGGGCGCAGGGCTCCGTCATGGCCGACCGATCGACCCCAGGTGGACTAGCTGAGGAGTTACATGCAAGATCAAGGGCTTGCATTGAAGCAAAAAAACCTCCGGTAAATTGCTGATCAATTCCAACTGAACAAACAATAGTCGGGGTTTTTCACATAGACTAACAATGTAAAAAACCAATAAGCTAGAAAGAGGGGAAAAGAAAGAAGTACAGGTAGAAGCTACAAATGAAAATAAGTATATAAGAATAAGATAAGATTATGATGATTATAATGATATAATACAACAGATGGATAATAGCATAAACGGGTTCTCTGGGTTGTGAGATTTCAGGCCCCTTTCAGGGAGGTAAGACTTAAGAGTGATGTAAGAGAGAGACGAGAAAAGGGGCAATAAAGGGACAGTGGGAATTGCAGGAAAATTGGTTCTTGAAATATGCTCTGTTGGGTAAACAAAAAGAGAAAAACAGGATTATAATCAATGTGAATTCAATGGTAAATACACGACGCTCTTCCGATCTGGTTAATCTCGATCCAGAAAGTGATGATTTTTTTTGCGTTTAAAATGATGTTAGAAGATTGAAGTCCGATAAGTGGCGTTCAGAGGAATTTATGGTCAAGTTTTGGGGTTTCTTGGAAAAATAATGAGGACAACAGGAGATGCAGATAATTTATGGTCAAAAGGTGATGATTATTGGAGTCACAACACACACATATCAGACGTGTGCTCTTCCGATCTAGAAAATTGAACTTCAGAGTGGAAGTTCTATGATTATTACTATTAGTTTGGCTACGTATTATTACTCAATTACAAAATCACACATTTTAAACTTTCATTAAAAGTTAATTTTTCTATTATAATTCAAGTTCATAATAAGAAACAAACCAGAGACACTAAAATTAGTCGGAGGTTCCATGGATTGTGAAAGGATGATAGAAATAGCCTTATCATCTTCATTCTTTTTGCATTTAATAATTATGTATTAAGTTTATAATTTTGGGATCTTTTAACAATAGGCTCTCCCACAAATATAAGTGTGTATTTATTTTTTGTTCGTCTCATAAAGATATGCTACTTTTCTTTTAGAACATAGTTGAAATTTTAGTTCTTATATATGCCGTTACTTAATGTGTATTGTCGTTATTTAATGTGTATTGTTATTAATGAAATAGAATTATTGGAGTGAGATAATTAGTAAAAGAAAATGATATACTACTATTAGGAAAATGCACATAAACTCCAATTTTCCAATTACATTAATTACACTTTACTAACCGGTGTAAAAATAGAAACAAACCTATTTTTATGTGATGGAGGGAGTAGAACGAATTCAGGTTTAGGTTAGATTAATTGGGGACAAAACGATCACAATACACTGATTTTAAGTTAATTTGAAGTCCCCTCCAAAAAAGGTTAACATTTGAAAAGTTCAAAATGTCGACAGCTAAATAACGAAAATTTGGAGCCCCGATGCCTCATTGGTCCAAACAGGTTCGATACCTCATGAAAGTTGGGACCCCTCGGTGTCTCTTTAATAACATCCATCTTTTACGTATCATCTAATGTTCTATACTGATCACGTCATCGCCATAATTAAATTCATTTAACAAGGTTGTTTTCGTTTGTACAATGTTGGAAGCAATGGGCCGAACTCTTACAACAAAAAACTCAGTCACGACGAACATATTACAGCATTCTACACAAAGCTCAAGAGCAGAAAGTACAACAATGAGAGGACGGCCAACAAGCTCCTGTACGGACTTCTCGACCGGGTTGCTTCTGAAGGAGGGGACGGAAAGGGACTTGGGGATGAAACGTTAGTGAACTTTTCTGTAGCGCATGTGTATTTGCAACGACTTGGACGAACAATCCTGTAAACTCCACTATTCGTGAGGAGATAGACTTTTTTTTTGTTATCTTCTCCAAAAGAGAAAATGTAACTCAAAGCTGGATTTGAACTTCCAGGGGTAAAGGTACATTTCAAAGGAGAGTCAGAAGCACAGGTGAAATTTATCTTGTTGCTAGTGAAGTTCCCACTGCCAACGGGGTTCTCGATGCCTGCCCATATAGGACCTCCATAAAGATCCGAATATAAATACCTGCAAAGCATTTGTCGACCTTGGTAAGTTCAAACCTGCCAAGTCTTTTTTCCTAGGTTGTGATGTTTAGTTCCAGATTATTGTGAATTCTATATAACTTTCCAGTTATTAGATTGAAAACATACCTCCCATACAGGCAAGGATCAGCTGTGGACCGACTAAAATAGCCACCAGTGATTGATGCTGAGCCTTCATTTGTGTTTACTTCAGAATGCTTGTACCCCATCACAGGAAAAATGGGATTTATGGATGTTAGTGAAGTATTCCCACCAGGTGAAGTCGGAGGAGTGTAAGGATAAGGGCCTTCATATACACGCCATCCGTAATTCCCAGCCTTGGTTATCAAATCCACTTCTTCATATTGATCCTATAGAATAATATCAGCGTGTAGTGTTCAATAGTCATTTACAATGAGTTCTATATCAAGAACTGAGAGCGAACAATGCTATCTTCAAGACATATGACCTCAGTACCTGAATACTTCGATGAAAATGAACCCCCCC
>CAVNYN010213343.1:24806-36110 GCA_963692815.1 Nyctanthes arbor-tristis
CAAAAAAAAAAAAAAAAAAAAAAAAAAAAAAAAAAGAACAGGTGCTCTTAAGCATATCAATATTTGGTAATCTGAAGCAGAAATTCAGTACCTGTCCTGTATCTGCACATATAAAGTAAGAAGGCCTTGCAGAATCAAAGCTGCAGCGCCAAGGATTTCGTAGTCCTACAGCCCATATTTCTCTCTGCATATCTGAATCTATAGTATAAGGGTTATCCTTGGGGATCGAATAGTTTCCCCACAAGCCAAGCTGACTGATTTCTGTAGAACCTGAACCACGGGGAACCAAATACATAAATGAAGAACATGGATCAGACTGAATTGTGGCGAATAGATGTCCTGTTTTCTCATAGTCTCCAATCATCCATTATGAAGAATGATGACTAAGTCTTGTGGACGACTTGAAGCACTACAGGAATCTTTGTTACATTTGAAATTGCAAATTCCTAGAAAGGTATACTGAGATAAAACACTATATGCACATCTCTAGTAAACTAAAGTCGAGTATAAATCAAGTGCTTCTTTGTATGCTGTATTATATACTATGAATATGGAAGTTTTAGTTTTTCTTTCTTTTTGGGTTCCCCTACCATTACCAGACATGGTAGAAGTTTATGATTGTAACTCACTTGCTGTAGAATCAATGTCAAGCCTCATGATTTTTCCAAGTAAAGATTTCTTATTCTGAGAAAAATTGTAGGGATCGCCCGTTCCTCCACCATCTCCCATCATGAAGTACAAATATCCATCTGGTCCAAAAAGAATTTGGCCACCGTGGTGTGCTGTAAATGGAAGTCCCATGGTGAAGATCCTTCTGACTTCTGAAGGTTTGGCTCTCGTTGCCTGGTGAAAGAAAAGATGAGATTTTCTTTATGCTCAATTAGGGAAATGATATTGGAAGTTATGTGATTTATAAATTACCACTGATGGCTGGGACTCGGTACCATCGACCGTGAACTCAGCTATCACACTGTGGTGCTGACATGGCTGTGCACCATTATCATTGCCTAGTTTTGAAGGATCACAATTCACATCTGAATTACAAGCACATCTTCCTCCACATTCTGGCCACTTCGACTTGTCACAGTTGAAAGAAGCAAAAAACCGGCCATTCTCCGAGAACTTCGGGTGAAATGCTATTCCCATCATCCCAAATTGAGTATCAAACTGAACTTCATCTGTTAAATCTAGGAATGGGTTGGATTCATCAAGTTTTAGTGTTTCTCCTGAATCCTCGTTAGGAACGGTAGCCAACCAAATTTTCCCTTGTTGGCTGGAGAAGAAGGCACGGTTTGAGCCATCCGGATGAGGAACCATATTGAGATAAGATCCGTTCCCTATCTTCTCTAAGCACATGCCACCGGGAGGACTTGGAACTCCTGTACTATTCAGGGTGACGGGTTCCCCGCTAAAGCATACCGAGTCACCATCAGAGGCTCCACCAAATGCATCACAGAAATCCTTTTGTGATTGCCACACATCAGTTAATTTAGTGGCATTCGACGCAATTGGTGCTCCAGCTCGACCTTGTAATGACCCTGAAAAGGGTGAATTCTGCACCGAGACATTTTGACAAGTAGTCCATATTTTGGAACAAAAGTTGTTCGTAGCTTGGTTAGATTGTGGTGAATTGGCTGATATGGTAGAGTTGCAAAGTACAGGAACCGGACGGGGAATAGAATCAACTCTAAATAGCTCGGCTGAAAATTGGTCACACCTCTGTAAACCATGTTTCAAAATTCAAAATAATGACAAAATCTTCACACGCAAAAGACACGCGATAAATTGGAAACCAAAATTTCTGGAATGAGAACTTAAATGCAAAAGATTACGTCCATATTAATTTAAGTCAAGTCGTTATTAGATCTTTATGAGACACTCGGAGTTTCGATCTGTGCCTAATTTATGGACTTACTGCACAAAGGATGGATTTCAAAAGAGAAGCACAAGCAGAATCAGAGACATTCATTGACTCGAATTGCTTCTTCAAGCGAAGATCATCAGTATTGTTGCAGCAACTGGTTCCATTGTAAGAGCAGAAATCCAGCTTAACCTTGGGAGTAAAGGGTGCTCCTAGAAAATTCACAGAGGGCAATTCAAATGGAGGATCAAGAAACTGCAAATAAACCCAGAATTCAAAATTTTGAATGGAACAGTAAATTGATCCTGACGTACTTGAATCTGTACATAAAGGCAGTGCAGAAAATGGATCAAGAAACTGCAGCAAGATTAAAAGGATGAGGAAAATGAAATGACAGCATCCCATTAGACCTGATTTAGCAAGCTATAACAAGAAAATTAACCGGTGCTCCAACTGCATGAAAAAATGCCTAAGAGGGAAAGACAAGACAAAGATTATATTCACAAAAGCAAGAACACAGCTTTCTTGGTTTCAAACATCCAGTCTACCATTAATCTTTGACTCCCCATTTTTAGCCTTTCAGATAAACAGAAACAACCCCACAACGGTCCCCACCCGCCAACAAGATTAACTTATCTCCACCATGATATCTCTCACCCTCTTGGAAGTGCATTGGACGTTTTTGTTGTCAATGGTGATGAAGGGATCATCAACTTGCGACTGGCAGTGTAAAGAGTTGACTTTTATTATGTGATCAAATAAAACTTTATAAATTATTGGGTAGTTGAGAAGAAACTTGGTGGTTGTCTTCAGATTCCAGTCTGGATGGATCTTGGTTGTTTAATGTGGTCTTTTGCCTAAACCCCCCACATCCCATGTGATGAGAATTAAGGAAAATTCCTCTCCTACACTCGCAGGGTATTGTTCAAGAAATTTAATTGAGAGGAGAAAAATAAAAAATGAAGATAAATTTAACGGACTGTCAAAGCTTTTCACTATATGATTAAAGTCGCTACAATCATACAGAATTTTTACTCACCAAAACTCATCCCCCAAGTATTAGAAGAAAAATATAACAAGTTTTATCGCATCTACCAATTTCTACCATTTGCCCAACCAACAAATAATACAAGAAATCTCAAGACGCTAGGCTACTATTTTTCTTCACAAGACTCTTTGACACGACCCAAGTGACACTGAAAAAATCACCCCGAGTTTTACCACACCTAATTTTCTACCATTCGAACAAACCACAAATAGTTACAAGAAAACTCTTCAAGGTGCTAGATTCACTAATTTTTCTCTCAACTCACTTGTATCACTTGTATATTAAAGAAGAAGAAAATATCTCTATTTATAAGCTTCGTTTCCTTATAAGACAAGATAATTCTTCTATAATTTGGATTCTTTTTCCTCCTAGAATTCTACTTCTTTCACATTCCTTTTTCTTTTCAATTTTTTATTATTTTTGGCAACAAATTCAACAATCTCCACTTTGCAAAAATAAGGCAAAATCTTCATCTTCTCCAGTTTTGTACACAATACTTGAGAAATTATCAGACAAGCCTTTGACACATTTTGACAATCTCATACTCCACCACGTAAGTATATATAACCACTTAGAATTAACAACAATTTCAAGCATTTTATTGGCTCAATAACGAAATAAACGTGCTGATATTTGTGGTGAACTCTCTTATTGGCTTATTAGAGAGCTCATCAACCATCGACATTACTACAACCACACACCATGCATCACGCCAACCAATGCTCATGTGTAAATACAACCGCTAGAAGTAACACACATCCTTTACCATGACACCTAGCGACACGCCTTCCGATCTCTCACTTACTTCATAGCACATCTCCACAGCCCTTACACTGAGAGAGTCGGATTGTCCAAATCCAAACAGTAGCCGAACTTGCTCCACCTGAACAATGTTTTCTCATGTGATCAGCTAGTCTACAACACCAACAAGTTACAACAACCACTAGTCCCCAGACGATCTCATTGAGAATTTTTGTATTTGCACCAACTCGCAAAGGACTAAACAATTTTTCCAGGTGCAACAAGTTTGAAGAACCCCTTGCCGGATCCACCTCTTCAAATCGACGCCATAGTTCATTCACAACAAATATTCTATGAATATTTACAAGAACATTTCTGACTAGATGGAGACACATCCTGATTCCAGTCTTCAAATACAAATATTCCCAATCACTATCGCTCATACTGATTCCAGCAATTTTGTTAGAACAACGAGAAGGTTTTCCTTTGAAAGCTTTAAATTGCTCAATCAAAATCAATAAATTTCATACTTGTTCTAGCTACAAGTCAAACTTGATTATCACAACTTTGTACTTTGTCATATCTTACCTCTGCTCCACCTCGAGCAAAACTTGACGTTCTGATACTACTGATGGGAATTAAGGCAAATTCCTCTATTACACTCGTAGGACCGTTGTTCAAATAATTTAATTGAGACAAGAAAAATAAAAGACGAAGACGAATTTAACGAACTGTCAAAAATTTCTACTTTATGATTAAGGTCGCTATAACCATACAAAATTTTCACTCGTTAAAACTCATCCCCTAAGTATTACAAGAAAAATATAACAAGTTTTATCGCATCTACTAATTTCTATCATTTGCCCAACCAGCAAACAATACAAGAAATCTCAAGACGCTATGTTACTATTTTTCTTCACAAGACCCTCTGATCTGACCCAAGTGATACAGAGAAAATCACTCCGAGTTTTACCACACTTAATTTTCTACCATTCGAACAAACTACAAAGAGTTAAAAAAAAACTCTTCAAGATACTAGACTCACTAATTTTTATCTCAACTCACTTGTACCACTTGTATATTAAAGAAGAAGAAAATATCTCTATTTATAGGCTTCATTTTCTTAGAAGACAAGACAATCCTTCTATGATTTGGATTTCTTTTCCTCTTAGAATTCTACTTCTTCCTTTTTTTTTAACTTTAAATTATTTTTGACAATAAACTCAACATTATGTACGTCAAACCTCAAAACATATGAACAGCAGCGAAGCACCTAAATTTAGTCATATGCGAATTTAACTCCTTTATGCCGTACACGTCGAGCCTAGACTAGGTGGTCGACTTGACTTTGAAGAATTCAAGTCGCAAGATGATAATGTTTTGATTCACCAATAAGTCAAAGTTCTCGTCTTGAATTATTTTAATTGAATAAAGTTTGTATTTGTCCCCAGATAACTACAAAATCAAATGATCAATATGAATGCTAATAATTAATCAAAGAATCAGCACCTATTTTGTAGTAATAATTTTTTCGTCGGTTTTGGGGGTGGGGCGGGGGGAGTGCTTATTATTTATTATCCTTTTGTAGATCTTGTGAAGATTGGTTGCGACACCCATGAAATTGTATGGCAATTGGGTCATACATTTGCCCATTTCAAGTTTCATGACAACGCCCATGATGTAATAGATACGTTATTAGACTAGACTATGAATAATAAGAGACATTTGTTCAAATAGCGAAATTTTGAATGAATTAAAGAAATGATCACATGCTTATATTTACAGGCTTTTATATGCTTTTTGAAAACTGGTTTTGCTAGTTGTAGTGCGCAGATTTTTACACTCATCGGAGCACTCATCGGAAATCAGAAATTCAGAATTTTATTTTTGAATAATACCATATATCATTTCAAGGACCTCTAGAGATTCCCAAAGTCTCCCAAGAAAATTTCTTCCCATGTAAATGGGGAAAATATATGCACATAAAATATTTACAAGGCAAAAGTACAATGAAACAAATAAATACTGATGAACAAGCAACCAGATGCATAGATTGGTCTCAGCTTGTCAGAATTCAACGAGTTCTCTAGACAAGCTCTCTAGACGAGAGATAATATCATAGGAGAAGGCACAAAATATCAACCCCGTGTACAATGATGTCCTGTCCATCTTACCAAACATTTCCCAGTTTTCCATTTCGAATGCTATGAGCAATCATGGATGAATACTGAAGCTCTCCCAAATCACATGCCTCTTGTGCAAAATCCTGAAATGTTAGGAAGATATCTTCACTCAGAAGAACGTACAACCTGCTGGTACACTTTCTTCATCCTTGGCAACAGCATTTCATCAAGCTCTCATTTTCTCTTTGAATTTATATGATTTCTCTTTATGTTGTTATCTAGATTCGTGGTTCCCTGCTTTTCAGCTGATCGAAACATGATCCAATATACCAAGATGGATGTTATGCTACTTTGGTAAGGCCACTTGAACCAACAGAAAAACTCTGCTGAAATCCATAGCCCTTCACTATCCGGTTAAACATCTTGAACGCTAAGAACCAGATAACCTACAAATATACCAGTGATGGACATGCTTCTCTCTGACTCTTCACAGACATTGTATCAAGGCAGAGGCTGAAGATGCATTTTCCATTATTGGGTCACATAATCCAACGATAATATGTAGCTCATAAAAACTTAGTGTGCAACAGCACCTCAGCCAAATGCTTATGAAAAAGAGAAGAATATTACATTACAGATGAAATGAACTCCTTTCAGTAACTCTCATTCAGTATCCTCCAGGAGGCTACTCCATTGCTGGCAGTATAAAAGCCTTCTGAGTATGATGTGCTTGTAGAAGTCTCTTCTTCAGAAGAATGTGCCAAGGCAACAAGAGATCCCGCAAAAGTAATAGATGCCATAATAATAAATGAAAACATGAAACAGTGAATTCCGCTGCACATACTTCTGTCATTGGATGCTTCTTTGTCATAAACATAACCAATAATCCTGACAGAGAGAACATAAGATCCAACTGGGCCGGCAATGGTGATGGTGTTGAATATAGTTCCAAAATGCATTTTCCCAAATATTTCAGGTGCAATTGTCGGCATTAATGACCACTGTGAACCATAGCAAACCCCAACCAAAACTGAACCGGCATATAGAGCACCTGGAAATCCAAAGGCAATGACAAGATAACCAATGCTCATTCCGGCCAAGGTAATTGCAATGAACACTGGCCTTGGCCATCCATTTCCGTGCAAGAAAAAATCTGAGATATAACCAGATCCAAATCGACCAAGGAAATTCCAGATGCTCCATAAAGAAACCAACGTATTTATCTCTAAGCTGCTGTAACCAAGAGATCCTCCTATTTGTGCCATGTTATTCACTGTGGCGAGTCCAGATCCCATACCACAAGCAGTAGTAGTGAACAAAAACCAGAAACGAATGGTGCACATTGCTTGCAGAAGATAGAGTTCATTTCCCCGTCTCAATGCATCGCCACTTGTCTCTGCACCTTGATCAGCACTACCCGAAACCTCAGGTTGTGTAATCCGTATTATATCCTCTCTCTCATCAAACAATTGGTTATGCTCAAGCAGGGATTTTATTAACCTGTATGATTTCTCCCTCTGGGCGTTAATTGCAGTGAAAACCAGGGAAACTAGCAACAAGATGAGTACAATAAACGTGCAGATGCGTACAGTCAATCTTAACTTGAATATGTTCTGAACGACTATTACAGCAGTAAGATAAGCAGCTAGAACAACAGCAAGAAACGAGAAACCATTTAAGTGACGCTTCTCATCTTCTTCGTTCGTTTTGTATATTTTTACAAACCCCATGAACAGAAGAGTACAGATTGGGGGCAAAAAAGCCAACATCAGTAGATATGAACTAGGTTTATCCTTGAAAATTGTCTGATATACTTGAATCAGTATAGCTCCACTCAGACCAAGATAGCCCTCTTAAAAAAAAAAAAAGGATAATTCAGTAAACATCAAGTCTCATAGCAGCCAAAGGAAGCCAGATATGTAATATTTCAACTGAAAAGTGTGACAAACAAATAGGTGAAAGTATCTCAAGATACAGCAAGTGCAGAAGTCAAAACCAAAGAATTTGTAACATTGAATTCCTTAGCATCTCATACTTCTTTCTCAAACTAGTAGAGAAGGCTAAGACCACAAGCCTGTGAATTCAGCCCAGTTAAATGCATACTACAGCAGTACCTAAATAAGTGAACTGGAGTTTGCTGTTTTTCTGGGTGAACTATTAATGTATATGATAAAATAATCAAAACACAAGGTTGGTACAACTATACAACCTTACAAATGACAAGTACTAAATATGTGATCCTAACAAAGGGTAATACTTCGAATTGTCTGTCATACATTGCATTCAAGAACTCTGACGTTCCTTTACTTCTATAGGAAGTTGAAAGTGGAAGTTCTTGGGAAAAAAAGAAAATGTGGTAACAATAGCAAAAAGATTCAGCAAGCCAGTACTACCATTTGAGTAGTGTTTGGAATTAAAATATCAAACAGACGTAAACAAAGCTGCAGAGGAATTCGGAAAATAATACTTTAGTAGGATTATTAAGAATCACTCAATCAAAATAAAAACTTTCCACCAGAAAGTAACAAAGTTTATCCGAATTTGGGTTAACCATTTCCATTTACCTTCATGATGCCAACAATAGTACCGCTGTAATTATGCACGCCGGTAGCCACATTAGCGGTGTTGAAAAAGGTCACGGCGTGCGCCGCTACTAGCATATACAAGCACATTACGACCACCGGGGGCCGGGGGCAACACTCCGGTAACAGTCAACCATATTAGAAAATACCCCAGAAAGCACTGCAGGGCACCGGCCAACAGCACCAGCCACGGCCAGCCAAGGCGGCAGAAGGCGGCGGCAAAGTAAAGGAGGCCGGAGAGGACGCCGGTGTTGGCACCCAGATCTTTGAAAACGGAAATCGTGTCGAGGGTGGATTGATCGTAGCCTTGGCTGGATTTTAGGATGTCGGAATAGATGCTGAACGTATAGAGGGAGCCACTGGTGCACTGGATCCATATGCTGGCAACGGTGGCCACCCATTTGTTCTTCACCACGGTTTTCCGGCTCGGATTGTAATCTAAATCCATTTCTGGGGGGAAAGTTTCGACCTTTCTGTCGAGTTCGGATTATTATTATTATTATTATTATTATTATTATTATTATTATTATTATTATTATTATTATTATTATTACTACTATTACTACTATACTGCACAGCAGTAGATGCCACATAGCATGTTGAAGTATATTATTGTTATTACTACTACCACAAATAAGTGAATGTCGATTGTCAAATTAAAGTATAGAAAGAAAAAAGGTTAGTATGGAAGAGAATGACGAGGAAAGAAGGAGAGAGGACGAACGCACGACCATGCATTGCTTTTTTAGGCGGTGAAAAGGAAAATCGCCCTAACAATCGGCAACTATTACTAGTGCACCACATAGCATAGCAGTGGATACCGACTATAAAGTTAGACAGTAGAAAGACAAAAATAAAGAAATAAGAATGAAATGGAGGAGGATGAGGGAAAAGGAAGAGAGGAAAGAAAGAAGGACGAAATGAAGGAGGATGAGGGAAAAGGAGGAGTGAGGACAGACAGCCATGTGTTATTTTTTTGGGTCAGAACAACCTCCCTTACCGCAAGTAATTATTATTATTTTTTAAAGTTGGTTTATTTATTTATTTTAAATATATTACAACAGAAACGTCGCATAGAGGAATTGAACCCTAAACTTAGGGTGTGAAAAATCCAGTTAAATGTCACTCCCACTAGGGTCTTGACGAAAGTGATTATCTTATTGGAATAATAACAAGCTCGGTCTAATAGTTGCAAAAGAGAGAGAGGGAGAGGGTGGGAAGCTTAGTCTAAAGTCGGGGAAAATACATATTTCTAAATGATGTACAAAAGAAGAAAAAAAAAATGAAGGGATTCACAGGTGGGAGTCGGCATCCACCGGGCAAATAACCTGACCCGAACCAATTGCGTTAGACATCTAAAAATAATTGAAAGCAATCCGTAAAACCTAACCTGACCCAAAAAACTCACAAACCCGGCCCTTAAAAAAGGGTCAAACCTCCAAAACCCACCCGAACTCGCACTATCCAACCAACCCAAAATGAATTCAAGTCTATTTTGGTTTGGAGTTTTCCCAACTCGAATTCGGAAGGTCAGTGTCCGGTTGGATCAAAAACCAACCCCATCAGCCCGATACCCCCCCTTATTCACTGAGATTGGGTAGAATGGAAAGCCAAATTTAGCTATTTTTTCTCTATCAAAATGAGTTTTTCCACCCCATTTTTCCATCCTCCAAACATTTGCCTTTATTGGCTGAATAACCTAAGCAGCAATTTTTTAGTCCAATATCAAAATTACTCTTAGGGTGGGCACGTTGTTGATTTCAGAAAGCCCACATGGCTTTCCCGGTCACCCTAGGCGGGTGCAGAAGTTGATTTTTTCACAATGGGTCTATTTGTACATCTACTGTGCACTCATATCTTTAAAACTTGTCATAAAATGAAATTAAAGACATTTAACTAAATAAAAAGGTATATAAAGCACAAATAAATTAATCTATATTGGTACCAGTGACTCTATCTATACATACATAGTGTACAAAAATTTACACATCCTCATAAATTTACACACACCCCAAGATTTGTCATTTCAAAGAAGATGACGTTTGATGACAGTTAAGTAAATAAGGGAAGAATATACAAATTATATACATAACATATAACCAAGTAAATTAATTTTATGGTCTCCCAAGATTTAATAATTCACCAATCATTTTTTGACTTGTGATTATTAAGACCCACTTAATAGTTGGACTGGAAAAGTGTTGATAAATGTTAATATGTTAAAAATTACAAAGTAAAAATTGAAAATTAAAATACAATTTTTGTTAACAACCAAAAAGTGTTACCGGTGTGACGTAGATGTTAACAGTTAGATATATAAAAAGGAAGTTAAGATGAGAAAAGGATAAGATTGAAATGTTCAAAGAGGAAACGGAAAATTGGGAAAAAAGAAAAAGAAAATTATCACATAAAGTAAACAAAAAACAAAAAGAAAGGGGTTTTTGGTTTAACAAAATTTCATTCAATCATTATTTTACGTTATTATAATTATATCACAAATGCATTAGTAAGTAAGATACTGGCACAAATGTTGAAAGTTTGGGTTAAGTTTGGAGGAGATGAGGGTATAAGTCATAGCATTATATACTAGCCATTTTTTTTAATTAAATAACTTAAAAATCCAAAAACCGGGTTCGGAAGCAAAACCAGTCCCCGCCTCAATAGCGATTCGAGGCACAACTTTGTTCCCCATCCCAACGGGGTGGGTCCTCATCTGGTTTGGGTTTTCTGGTTAATACTGTCATCTATAGGTGGACACAAATCATGTGCCATCTTACACACATTTGGCCAGGCATATTCTTCGATCTGAGCTGATAAAGCTCAACTCAGAAATCTGGATTATCAGCTATGAGCAGAAGCATCTAGGGCACAAGAACACCCAACCTGTTCAGTCCAACGAGCCACTGTTTCTAAAGAAATCTACTGGAGAAGTAGAAATCCACTTCATAA
>CAVNYN010213347.1:0-24017 GCA_963692815.1 Nyctanthes arbor-tristis
CAGAAACCAAAGATTGGGGCTGGGCTAGCCGGAATGTCACCTTTGAAGCAAATCATTATGATGGAGGGGTTAAAGAAAATAGGAAAGGGAAAGTGAGTCCTGGAGGAAAACGAAAAGGGGACCAAGCGGACTTGGAGATGAGAGAGTGGAACAAAAAAGAGAGGACAGAGCTGTTAGAGATGTTAACATAGAAGTTGCGAGCCCTGTTCAGCAGGGCCACCAATCATAATGAATTAGTTTAGTTGGAATGTCTAGGGCTTGGAGAACCCTGGTACATTCGCATATTTATGAACTCTGGTTCATATTCATTCTCCTAATCAGGTCTTTCTATCTAAGACAAGGTTATCTGGAGCGAGGATAGAATATATGAGAATTATGTTTGGTCAACATTTTTGTTTTGTGGTAGATAGCCAGGGGTAGAGTAGCGGGTTGATGTTATTATAGCTGGAAAAGGTAGATATGCTTATCAGATCATATTCTTCCAGTCACATTGAGGACATGATTCAGTCAGATGATGGTATTGGATAGAGGTTTACAGGTTTCTATGGAAATCCACGGATTGTAGATCACAGTCGATCATGGAATTTGTTGAGACGGATATGGAGAAAGAACAATCAGGCTTGGTTCCGCATTGGGGACTTCAATGAGACGCTCTTTATGAGAGAATGAAGGGGTAGCGCAAATCGGCCAGCTAGTGCAATGGAGGATTTTTACAAGGCCTTGGGCGACTGTGGGCTCGAGGATATCATATTTAGTGGGGAAGAAATGACGTGGAATAACAGAAGGGAGGCACAGAGAATATACAAGCTCTGCTTGACCGAATAGTGGTCAATGCGGTGTGGAGCACAAAATTTCCGTTGGCTTTGCTTGAAAATTTGGATTATTTCAGGTTGAATCATAGACCTTAGTTGTTGAGATTGGAAGGGGTCGCGCGATGCAGAAACTGAATGCAAAAAAAGAAACCATTCCGTTATGAGCCCTACTGGAACAGAGAAGATGACTATTACAAATAGATGGAGGGACTACTTCATGTATGGGGTGGGAGGGGTGGCGTACTTGGAGAAAAGGAGGAATGCCTTGCCTCACAAGAAGTGTCTCGGGAAATATACAGCAGAGATAGAGGGATTGGAAGCCGTAATTAAAAGTTCGTATAGGAGGAAAGAAAGCTATTGGAGACAACGAGCTAGGACAGATTGGCTTAAGGATGGAGATAAAAATACAAGTTTCTTTCATAGCAGGGCGACGGAAAGGAAGCAAAGGAATACAATTTCTCACCTCAAGGACCCGATGGAGAATGGATCATGGAGAAGGATAAGTTAGTGGAACACATTAAAAAAATTTATACGGGACTGTTCACAAGCCAACACCCATCGATCGAGGAGTTTGAAAAGGGAACTAGTGGCATTAGAAGATGTTTGACAGAGGGGGCAATTGGCATGTTGATGGAGCCTTTTACGGAGCAGGAAGTTACCAAAGCTCTCTTTGAAATGGTCACATAACGCCCCTAGCGTGGACAACTTCCATGCGGATTTCTACCAAAATCACTGGGAGGAGCTTAAAAGTTCTATTTCACTTGCATGTCTTATGTACTTAATCATGGTGGTTCTCTAGAGTCAGTTAACAAACTTACTATTGTATTAATCCCCAAAAAGAAATCCTTTATTTGTATTCAGGGGTATAGGCCTATTGCTCTATGTAACGTATTATATAAGCTCGTGGTAGAGTGTTTGGCAAAGAGGATGAAACAAGTGTTATCCCCCATAATCTCAAGGAATCTAAGTGCTTTCGCACCGGGGAGATTGATCACAAACAATGCCATTGTAGCTTTTTGAAGTACTCCATTCTTTGGGGAAGCACAACAATGGGAATAAGAGATTCCTTGGTTTAAAACTTGACATGAGCAAAACCTATGATCGAGTTGAATGGCGATTCATTACGGAAGTTATGGGGAAGACGAGGTTCCCAGAGAAGTGATGGAGTTAGTAGAGAATTGTGTATTTTCAGTTGAGTGCTCTTTTACTTTCAATGTAGTTATCAAGGGAAGGTGAAACCCTCTAGGGGGTTCAGACAGGGATGCCCTATATCAAGATATCTTTTATTATCTGCGCTAAGGCTTTTTCTTCATTAATTTCATAAGTAGAAGGGCAAGGGCAGATAAAGGGAATGAAATACACCGGGAATGAAATACACCACGAATGGGCCACCGGTTAGTCATTTGTTTTTGTTTTGCAAATGACTCCATCTTATTCACACGGGTGACAACTCAGGATGTCACCTGCACACTGGAGATCTTGCATAGTTATGGATGGATGTCAGGGCAAAAAGTAAATATAGAGAAAATGCCCATTACTTTTTTGCCAAATCTCAAACAGGATAGAAGGAGAATTATTGGTGAATTGCTTGGAGTGAACATATTCCGGCAACATGACCAATATTTGGGACTACCATTAGTGGTGGGTAGGAACAAAAGGAAGACTTTTGAAAGTATTAAAGAGAGAGTTTGGGACAAAGAACAAAACTGGAAGAGGGGGAACTTTTCTAGTGCAAGTAGAGAGGTGATGATCAAAGCTATTCTCCAAGCTATCCCTACCTACATTATGGGCTTTTCTGTATTCTACTCAGGTTTGTAATGACATCAGGGGAATTATCACTCGATTTTGGTGGGGTGCCAAAGAGAAAGAGCGGGAATTGGCATGAGTTAAATGGGACTTGTAGCGACCCGAAAATTTTTTTGGAAATAAATTTTATTAAATAATTACGCGTCACTATAATCTCACTAATTTTAAAGGTTGCTTAGGTTCGCGCTCGTCCAGTCAAATATTTTGAAACTCAATTAAATTTTATATTAAATAATTTGTTTTCTGAAGCTCCAAATCTTTTATATCAAACGAATTTTATTTCAACTATTTTATCCCAGCTCGACTTGTCTTGGTCGTAGTTATTGTTCCGTAATTTATTCAACTTCAACTACCGGTGCACATGAAAGCTCGTATGCACTTAAACTCCAATTCCTGGTCGAACTAGGAAATTATAACTCAAACCTATAAACCACCCTTTTTTGATCGTACGTGGCCTCTCACCCAAAAATCACTCGGTGAAATTACAACTCTTTCTTTCAGATCCAGGTCCATCCCTCCCCCCACGCCAAGTTGTTGGTGTTTTGTTCTTCTCTTTTTTTGATAGCAACACAAATTATACATGTACATACACTACGTACACAAGCATACAAACACTAATTCATACACAAAGATAGATACACACAAGGCATACACCACCCCCGTCACTTCTGCCCCACCGTCGGCCAGCATCCACTGCCGGAAAAATCCTTCACGCCTATAGCATGCTCTATGTCGTCCCCCTCTTCCAATAGATGGGCACACACCACATACATATACAAACACCCAATAATTTCCAGATTCACATACACACACACGACCATCCTTCACCCCTCGGTCGAATCTCGGCCGATGAAACTCGTGTCAGCCGGAACAGAGACCCCAAATCTGGAACCCACGCACAACTTATGTCGCTCAAACCCGAGCCCCAATCATTTGAACCCAACACTAGGCCGAACCCCAAGCCTTGACCGCTGCCCCTCCCGAGGTCGGATCGCCTCTGCCGTTCGACCCGCATCGAGCCATGATGCGGCCAGTTGCATCTCGCTTTCTTTCCTGAGCCCTCAGCCGAACCATCCCGGCCAATCTCACTCAACCTTGGCCGGAACCCCCTGTCACCGGGGCCAATCGCGCCTAGTAGCATCCTCGCGCCTTGGCTATCGGCCGAAAACCCCACACCCAAATACCGTCCGCTAACCGAGTCATTGGTGGATGTATTTTTTCATTGAATCAATTTTTGCATCCCAGGTCCCAGAGTTCAGTTTTGAATGATTTTAAGCCCTTGCACTTTTATTGACATCTAAGTAGTTCAAAACTATTCCTTCGGGTCTTTTCGAACCCAAAACAATTGTGGCATCGATTTCAGTCCCCAGGTTCTGAGTATATTTTGAGTCAGTCCCAGAAGTTTTGGTCTTGTCAGTCTTAGTCCCCAACCTCTGGTTATGTTTAAATCAGTCCCCGGAGTTCCAGATTTGCATATTTCGGTCCCAGGGTTTTCAATTTAGCTAAATAGGGATTTTAACTTTTGGTTTTCAGGAATTCAGCTCTAAAGTTCGTCATCCACCATTTTAATCCCGGTCCTAAACTATTTCAAAGTTTCAATTTAGTCCCTAAAGTTTATTTTCCTTTTTATAAAGTATTATTTCTTTCATACTAAAATAATTTATTTTATTTTGGCTAGACGAGGAGTGAAGATTCATAAGCAAGTAGGATTTTTACGAAAGTTGCCCAGCTCACAAGTTTAAGGTAGTCTCATTTTTCTAGAAAAAGTTAGTTTCAAAAGTATGAGCAAAAATATTTAATCTGTGCGATCAGTATGCATGTGAATATGTTATTTATGTGTTTATTATATGCATGAGCTTATTTGATTTATGCTTAAGAGGAGATGAAACGAGAATATTTATGAGATGCATGCAATACTTGATTACTAAGAGCTAGTATTTACTTGTTTTATAGTATGAGACGAGAGTCGAAAACCTACATTTACCATACGATGCTTGTTTTTTAATAAAAAATCATTTTGAGATATTCGTGTAGTTGCATGTTTATATGTATATTGTGGTATAAGTTAATTAGTTTGCGCCAAGGGTACTGAGTATTTCTATGAAATATTCATCCTTTCAAATTACAATATTTTTCAGGCTCAGAATCAGAGGAGAGGCACTGAGCAGTGGTGGCATCAATTGTAGAATTTATTTTGGAATAAATTAAATAATTTTTACTTGTTCGTGAATATTTTTGAATTCCTTATACTTTGACATAAACAAGTCCTTTTTCCCTAGATATTATTTTCCAAGTTTATTTTTCCGCATATTTTTACCCGCTGTTAATTACTTACTTTTTTTAAAAGAAAGAAAATATTGTTAACATACCGGGTGCTTAGAATTCGGGTGTTACAAGACTCTTTATACTCATTAAAGGTAAAATGAAGATTGGGGTTCAGGAGCTTACAAGATTTCAACCAAAGCTTACTAGCTAAACAAACCTGGCGATTGGTACATATTCCTGACACCTTAGTTCGCAGAATTCTTAAGGACAAATATTACCCAAGTTCTGACATTATGAAGGCTAGTTGGAAGAATGGAGCCTCTTATATATGGCAAAGTTTATTGTATGGTAGAGAGGATATCGATATGGGAATGAGATGGAAAGCTGGCATGGGCGTTAACATAAACATTTGGGATGATGCATGGCTCCTGGAGGGGCCTTTGTGCATGCCTATAACACCACGAGTAGCTAGAAGGAATCTGATACGAATCAAGATGGAAGCACTCAAATAGATCCACTTCATGTGCCCGTTGGACCAATCACAAGAGTAAGAGCTAATAAAATCAAAGATGCTATGGTGGGCTTAGTCCAAGATTTGAGGCATCATATTTATCCAATGGGTTCGAAAGGATTAGAGCTTGACTTGAGCAAAGGAGAATCAAAGGAGATGAACTTAATTCAAGTCCGGACCGAGTCTGCAAACAATCTGGAGGTTAGGGACTAAATTGGTCGAAGATCAAACTTACGAGGCAGAAAATGCAGAAAGGAAAAGTCACAGAACCATGCGGCCACACAGCAGTTCTATGGGGCCACACGGTAAGGCAGTTTTTCAGCGTTTTTGAGCAGAAATGTTGGGGCAGGCTCCCTGAATTCAGTACGCCTGCACAGCCCGTTAGTTGCGGATTTTGACGCCAATTCCGTATTTTCTTTTAATTTTATTTCTTTTCTTGTTCTTTTACTGTTTCCAAAGACTATTTAGGGTTCTTAGAAACTATATTAACTAGACCATTAGATTGTAAACAATCAATCAACAATCTTGTGAGTTTTGATATTATTGTGAGGAAATTTCTCTCAATTGCTTCGTTCGAATTTTGAACGATCCGAACTTATCAGAAAGCATAATTAACTCTTTATGGTGCTCACACCACTATCGGTTCTGGGTTCCGCATCTTCAGAGGGGTGATTGGTTTAATATATCAATTGCTTTCAAGTCGAGAATAGCGTGGGTCGTTAGGGATTCCAAATCACAACCAATTAATTGGCTTTTTTGGGTTGATTTCCAATCTCGTGTGGGTTCCTTTGACATCGTTCCATCACAGGTTTGCATAAGTTGGTATCACAGCCCCAGGCTCTAATTTTCCGGTATATCTATTCTTTGTTTATCAATTTGAATGTGTTCTTTATTTCAAAAAAAAAAAAGAGAATTACACTTTGCTTCTGCCTTGTCATAAATTCCAAAGAACAAAAAAAAAATTACAAATTTGCTTCTTCCTGTTTAGTGAAATTCCAAGAGAAAAAAAAATTCCATCATTATCATTCCTTCCTGCTCAAGTTTTCCTACTATTCTTAGCTAGTCATTATCATTCTTTCTCATTCCAATTTCTTTACTGTCCCTAGTTAAGTTCTTGTTTATACATTACTATTGTTGTTGGTGGTAGTGTGAACTAAGTGAAGAACATCACTGCTCAGGTGAGTTTTGCTTGGTTCATTTTTTTTGTAACGAGAATTGAGAGGCTAGAGTGTTAAAAGACAGTGTAGGTGAGATTATCATCGGGTAAGAGCCTAGTGTGAGTGAAACATGAGTGATTCAAACATGTAAGGACACTTGCACACACAATTGCACACCATGTCAGAACATAATTCTACTACTGGACAAAACAACAACGCACAACTTGATGAGAAGAGGGCTATGGTTAAGGAGATGGTGGATGAGGTAAGGCGAGAACTACAATTACAAATGGTGCGAGTAGAGAATAGGATGGCTGGATTAGAAGTTGATCGGGTTCCACAACCAAGAGGAAATAATAATGGACCGAGAAGGCAACGAGTGAATATGATGGTGGAAGGAAAAAATTAGAGCTAGGTGATGGAGGAGATGAGATCAATTGGGAGAATGAGGGAGCTATGAGAGGTCATTGGGATAACCGGCGGGAGAAAGGAGAACATAGGGAGCGGACTGGAGAAAATGGCAATGTTGGGAATGTCAAAATCAAAATTCCTCAATTTCAAGGCAAGAGTGACCCTGAAGCTTACCTTGAGTGGGAAAAAAGGGTAGAACTAGTGTTTGATTATCACTAATTTTCAGAGTTGAAAAAGTTGAAATTGATAGTTATGGAATTCACTGACTATGCATTGAGTTGGTGGGATCAGTTGGCTAGTATTAGAAGGCAAAATTATGAGGACCCTATAGAATCTTGGAGGGAGTTGAAAGCCATTATACGAAAGAGGTTTGTCCCTACCCATTATTATAGGAAACTTTACCAACAGCTTCAAAATCTAACCCAAGGGTCAAAGAGTGTGGAGGACTACTACAAGGAAATGGAAGTAGCCATGGCTAGGGAGAATGTAGTGGAGGACAATGAGGCTACTATGGTGCGTTTCTTGAGTGGATTAAATAGAGAGATAGCCAATATAGTGGATCTCCAGCATTACATAGATGTACATGAGTTATTCCATAAAGCTGTGAAAATGAAGAATCAGTTAAAAAAGAAGGCATCCTTAAAACCATCCATGGGGTCTAGTGGAGTTTGGAAGCTTAGGTGGGGAAATAACAATAAGGGTAATAACAAGCCCGCTTGGAGAGGAAAGAATAAACCATCAAAGGGGAATCAAGTAATGGATAACAAGGCAAATGCTAAAGTAGAAGTTTAACCTCCTAGGAATCGGGATACAAGGTACTTTAAGTGCCAAGGTTTTGGGCACATGGCGACGGAGTGTCCTAATAGGTGTACTATGTTCATGAGGGAGGATGGAGAAGTTGAGACCGAAGGAAAGGAAGAGGAGGAGCCTTGTTGTGATGATAAGTCTAGTGAAGATCCCAAGGCTATTAGGTTGATGCCGGTGCCAGAGACTTTATTCACACAAGTTAAAGTGGATGATAATGCACCACAGTGGGATAACATATTTCATATAAGGTGTTGGGTAAGTGGCACACCTTGTAGTATGATTATTGATGAGGAAAGTTGTACCAATGTTGCTAGTGTTCTGTTTGTGGAGAAGCTTGGGTTAGATCGGATAATTAAACACCCTAAACCGTATAAGTTGCAATGTCTTAACGAATCAAGAGAAGTTAGGGTGAATAAGCAGGTGTTGGTGACTTTTTCCATAGGGACATATACAGATAAGGTCTTGTGTAATGTGGTTTCTATGCAAGCCACACATATTTTTTTGGGAAGATCTTGGCAGTATTACAGAAAGGCGATGCATGATGGGTACAAAAACCGATATAGTTTCAAGGTGAATGAAAAACCGGTTACAATTACTTCTCTAACTCCACAGCAAGTTTTTGCAAATCAAATGAAATTAAAAAGTAAGCTTGAGGAGAAAGAGAGAAAAATAAGAGAGAAACGAAAAGAAAGTGAGACCTCAAAATTGAGTGGAAAAATGAGAGAGAAAGAAAGAGAGTTCAAGGGGAAAAATGAGTGGCAATGAAAAAGCAAAAGGAGAGCTGAGTTAAAAGATTAGAGAGGGTAAGCAAAAAAGAGTGTTTCTTTGTAAAAAAGAGTGAGATATTGAGGGCCTTTCGGAAAACCAACAAATTACTTTGTTGGCGTGCAAGGAATCATGCCTTGTACACCAACAACTTATTTTGTTGGCGTACAAAGAGTCATGCCTTGTACTTGATGATTCTAACTCTTCCCTCCCCTCTTCAGTTATTTCTCTTTTGCAGGAGTTTGAGAATATCTTACTAGAGGAACTACCAAGTGGATTGCCACCAATTAGGGGAATCAAACACCAAACTGACTTTGTTCCTGGTGCCGGCTTACCGAAGCAACCCGGAGGAGACAAAGGAGTTGCAAAGGCAAGTGGAGGAACTCATAAGTAAGGGCTATGTCAGGAAAAGCATGAGCCCTTGTACAGTCCCAGTTTTGCTTGTTCCTAAAAAAGATGGGACTTGGAGGATGTGCATAGATTGTCGTGCTATAAACAACATCACGATAAAGTATCGTCATCCAATTCCTAGGCTAGATGATATGTTTGATGAACTTTATTGTGCTAAGATTTTTGGCAAAATTGACTTAAAAAGTGGGTATCATCATATTCGTATGAAAGAAGGATATGAATAGAAAATGGCTTTTAAAACTAAATATGGCTTGTGTGAATGGTTAGTTATACCGTTTGGTCTTACAAATGTACCTAGTATATTTATGCGTTTAATGAATCATGTTTTACATATTTTCATTGGGAAATTTGTGGTGGTGTATTTTGATGATATTCTGATTTACAGTAGGGACTTAGACAATTATGTAAAACATCTTAAGAGCGTGTTTGAGGTTCTAAGAAAAGAAGATTGTATGCTAATCCTGGTAAAAGCCATTTTTGTTTGGACAAAATTGCATTTCCTGGTTACGTGATTAGCGCTAATGGGATAGAGGTTAACGAGGATAAATCAAGGTGATTAAAGATTGTCCAACCCCTAAGAGTGTAACTGAAGTTAGGAGCTTTCATGGACTTGCTAGCTTTTATCGTAGGTTCATTAAGGATTTCAGTATGCTAGCAGCACCATTAACTGAGATAATCAAGAAATCGATAGGATTTAAATAGGGAACTGAACAAGATCTTGCGTTCCAAACTATAAAAGAAAAGTTGTGTTCTGCTCCTTTTTTAGCTTTGCTAGATTTTTCTAAAACTTTTGAAATTGAATGTGATGCGTCGGGAATAGGTATGGGTGCTGTTTTGATGCAGGAAAGGAAGCCGATCACATTCTTTAGTGAGAAGCTCAACGGTGATTTGGTTTGTGTGTTTCCTGAGAACAAAATCGCTGGAACCTCAATAGTTATAAAGGATGGACAACTATACTGTTAGTTTTCCTATGTAAGGCCGAACTTACTAAAATTTACAAGATAGGCACCGGGCTTCCAGTTACAAGACCGAAGCAATTTGAATGATTTCATAGAAGCATGAACTATAAACGCCCTATTCAGAAATGGGTTCTTCCAATAATGAAGATAAATTAGCTATCTTACAAGCCACGAGACAACACACTAAAAGTTAACTGATATGATACACAACCAAGCTACAACACGTTTGATAGTAAGGTACACATAGTCACGTAGAAATGAAGCACAGATTGTATTTTTGTAAAATAGCGGCACGCCTACAAAATGTGGCAACATCCACAACGATCAATCCTATCAGACATGTGATCTAGTCACTGATTCATGGCCTCTACCCTGTCTCACAAGCACGTCAATGGGATTCACGTCGGGTGTAGGGGGCCTAAACGGCTCCCCATCTAGGGGGTTGCTCGGCCTACTTCACTTACCTAGATAAATAGACCACATCCACTACAGCCCTGGCAAAAATGAATGACATTTAACTACATAGACCAACAAATTCTACAATGGAAAACTAACAATGATTTACATAGTCCCGCATAAGGAGGCATTTCCAAAATGGCTGACCAGGATTTAAAGCTGCACGAGAAACCAGGCGCTTCATGTAGTTGCCACAACGACCACAGTGTACTAGTTATGGGCTTTTGAACGCCATTATCACTAAGACAACTCAAACTCTTGTACAACAAAGACCTGCAAATTATTCCCAGAAACTAAAACATAATTACAAATACATAGAGCTACTAAACAACTATTGACACATATTTTAGTGTCCCTAGTAAGATTTCACTAGTATTGAAAGTTGGAAACCGAAACCGGGATTTGTGACATAAGAACTATCAAGGTACTCTAGCTTGAATTTATCAGGTCACTTCAAGGAGCTTACTGTTGCCGTCATTAAGTTAATCTCAATAGGATATATTTCTGTACAATTTACTTTGGACTCATAACATTATAATAGCTGAAAAGTTAAGAAGGATCAATCTTGAGTTTCTTTTTAGATGTAACTAATTTTGGTAAATGTAAAACTTAAATAAGTTACTGTAATACTTTGATTACTTGGCCCATTTAAGTGTCTGTTATAGGAAATTTTTGAATCTATTCCAACCTTATTTGGCCAGCTAACAAGTTATTTGGCCAGCACTCAGAAGGAACAAATATCTATGTTTAGTTTCTCAAAATTGCAAACTTACTACCACTATTCTAAACAATGGGTAATTTTCTTCTCTGGCTTATATGTTATCTATTAATAAAGGTAACTGAGACCCCGTGTGCAGATATAACATTAAACTTCTTACATGAATAACGACACTAACGGATCTAAAAAGCATACCAAAAAGTACTAGTAAAAAGAATAAAATTCCAACATCTTTGGAAAAATGCTATTAACTTAATCCACATACCAATCACGCGGCTGGCTCTGTTAATCCAAATTACCTGTTTATTCGTTCAAACATGAACCAAGAAAATACCAAAAAACAATAAATAAATAAATTTATAAATCTATAATTTCAGTTGATATTGAAAAACTGAAAAAATTTACAAACCCTATCTTCAATTTCTTTGCGCTTGGCCCCCCCTTTTTTATGTCAATAGCTGGAAATCCCCTGAAAAATCAAAAATCTATACGTTAAAATTTTTACAAGTCTGCTGATTTCTTTCTAATGTCAGTGCTTTGAAATACCAAATTTCCAATATAGAATCAACAGTAGATTACTGGAACTTCCATTTTTTGATTTGTTTATCTATAGCATGCCCATCTCCAACAAGACAAGAAATGGCGGTTTTTCTATAAGGACAATTGTATTGAAAAGAAAGAAGAAACTTCAAAGGAAAAGAACAGCCGAGTGAGACGTCTGCTCATCTGAGAAACAAGGGCTATTTCTGTAATTGCTGCTCCCCCGGTTGCTGGTTCGACCGGTGGTTGCTGCTCTGGCCGACTGAATTTGGGCTACGATCGATTTTTGGGAGGAGGGTTCACTGTTGATTTCGCGGGTGTAGGAGATGCCAGGTGAAGCCAGACGCGATTTAAAAAAAATGCTGAGGTATTTTGTTTTAATCAAATCCGAGGGCCCCATAGCTAAGCCATATGGCGCTGACTGAGTGCTACATAGGCAGATTTGGTTCTAATTTGCAACCATATCTGTTTATATAGAAAGACCCACTTAATTCCAACACCCTACAACCCGTAAGATATGTTTATGTTTTTGAGAGCTTATTTAAATGAATTTTCTGGTAAGGATGGTAATGTTTAACGATGATGAAGTTTACGTTTTAGAAATTTATAATACTGAGGTCTAGAAATCTATCAGTGTCAAAATTTCTTGTTCTATCGTAATTTAAAATGTTGTGAGGTTCTAGTTTAAGATACGCTCAAGTTTGGTGTGCTACCTTTTTGTACCTATACTTGTTTCTCCCTCTTTTCCTTTGAGCTCTTAAGGAAAATGAGTTCCTTTATAGAACTGAATATATCAAAAATATCGTTGAGAATTTACTCTTTTGATGACTATTACAGGCTTTAGATCTTTTACTTATGGTAAACAAAGTGTTATAACTAATTGTAAAAATGTAGCAAAATATATAGAGTAAAAAATATGAAATTCAAATATATTTAGTTGAGTAATAATAAACTTCTATATTAGTTACCAATTAGTTACCAGTTGTGTATTAACAAGAAAGATAAAACAGTCAATTAAAACATTTAAATAATTTGAGCTTTAAATATTTTAGGGTTAAAATTGTAAACTGGTGAACTAATTGGCAAACTAACAAGGAAGTGTAACATAAAATTTTTTATGGAGTCTATTGGACACCATGTGTAGTGTCCAAAGACACACTATTCCTAGTGTGTCGAATGAGATCTTGTCACATAATCTATTGGACACTATAGAAAAACCGAGTGTAGCATTACTCTATTTAATTTAAACATTTCAATTAAAAAATGACCCACTTTTAGGATGATCATTGGACAAAAATAGGCGCCTAAAAATCAAAACTAGCCCACAAAATTTCATCTTCTTCCTTAATCGATCTGAAATCCTAAACCTAAATTACTTTTCTCAGCTTAAACGCTGGCATCTTTACAGTTGTCACTCCCACCCCGCCCCATTGGCTCGGTCGTCGTTTGAGATAATGAAACCTATCATATCTTTCTATTAAAATACAATGTCACGTTCACCGGCCGGTAAAGATGCCTAATTAATTATATGGATATGCCTCCTAACATGATTGTCTTAAATAATAGACTTTATATATTGGCTACGTTGGGTTTGCACAACAAACAAAACTACGCTGCCGCAGGCATCTTATTTAAGAAATATAATATAAATCTCAAAGGATCATCTGGTAAGCTAACATAAAAAAATGCAAATGCCAGTTGTTGGTGCCCATTCCAACGTAATAAAATAGTGAGTGATTTTCATGCTTCTATGTATTAGAGAATAGAGATATTAATTACTTGATCACAAAAAAAATACGGCACTAGCTCAATAATGGAGATCTACTTTCTTTCTTTCAACTTTTCTACGTTCTTCCTTTTCGTAACATTCATCCTTTTCTTAGTTAAACAATGGAAGAAATCAAATTCCCTTGATAAGAAAAAAAGATTGCCTCCAAGTCCATGGAAGCTGCCTTTGATCGGAAACCTACACCACTTGGTAGGTGCACTGCCACATCATTCACTAAGAAAGTTAACGGAGAAATATGGCCCCATCATCCATCTACAGCTCGGCGAAGTTCCTATGATTGTCATATCTTCGCGTCAAACTGCATGTGATGCATTGAAGGTTCATGATCCTGCTTGTGCAGATAGACCAGAAAGTATCGGAAGTAAAATTATGTGGTATGATTACACTGATATTGCCTTTAGTCCATACAATGAGTACTGGAGGCAAATGCGCAAGGTGTGTATTTTAGAACTCTTGAGCTCTAAAAATGTCCGGTCATTCAGCTCCATAAGGCTAGACGAGTGTGCTCGTCTTCTGAAATCTATTCAATCATCTCTTGGAACACCCATTAATCTAACTGAGAAAATTTGCTCATTTAATAGTTCAATAACATGTCGAGCAGCATTTGGTCAAGTACTTAGAGACAAGGACACTTTGATAATGTTAATGAAGGGAGGAGCAACTTTAGCTGGAGGCTTTGAACTGGCTGATTTTTTCCCCTCATCGAAGTTGCTACAGGCCATGAGTTGGAATAAGAATAGATTGTGGAAGATGCGTGCTAAACTTGATACAGTACTCGATTCTATCATTGGCGAGCATAAAGAGAATCTAGCCGCAAAGAAAAGAGCCAACGAAGAATTAGGTAGTGAAGATATAGTAGATGTTCTACTCAGGTTACAAGAAAGTGGGGAACTCGCTATTCCAATTACTAATGACAACATAAAGGCAATCATTTTTGTAAGTATTTTAGTCCCAACAAATCGTCAAGTCTCATAATTATATTATTAATCGATGCTTGCTTTTGGTAAATAATACCTATAATTTGTATTCCTGTAGGACATGTTTTCCGCAGGAACAGAAACTTCATCTGCGACGATAGATTGGACAATGGCAGAATTAATGAAAAATCCGCATGTGATGGCAAAGGCACAAGCTGAAGTCCGACAAGTTTTCAAGGAAAAGGGAAAAATTGAAGAGGTTGCTATCCAATCACTAAAATATTTGAAGTCGGTAATCAAGGAAGCTTTGAGGCTTCATCCTTCCTTTCCTTTACTCGCAAGAGCATGTAGGGAAGAATGTGAAATTAACGGATATACTATACCCGTTAGAGCCAAAGTCATGGTTAACATATGGGCATTGGGAAGAGATCCGAATTATTGGGATGAACCCGAAAACTTTAAACCAGAGAGATTTGAAAACAGTTCCGTTGATTTTCTTGGAAACGACTTCGAATATATTCCGTTTGGAGCAGGAAAAAGGTTTTGCCCTGGGATGAATTTCGCCTTAGCAAATATTGAACTTCCACTGGCACAACTCTTATGCCACTTCAATTGGAAGCTTCCTTATGGAGAGAACCCTAATGACATAGATATGAAAGAGGGAAAGGGATTAAGTGTACCAAGGAAAAATGATCTTTACTTGATTCCCATACCCTCCTGATAGTTTTTCCACTTTTAGTTAATTAAGCATCTGATTTATACTAATTGTCTAGAGATGTATGATGTATAGTTTCTCTTCATATTTTCCGTAAATCTTTTGCATGTTTAGGCACCATTTGTGATTGCTGGTAGAGGTACAACTTCTTCTTTAGAAAGTATAGTTAATTAATGTTTGTAAATCTTTTAGAAAAAAAAAAAGTTCATTCTTGGAGGATCAGTGAGATCGCACGGTTTTGGATGGAATGAAATAATGGGGCTAAAATCGAGGCGCAAAAACCCACTAAGGCTTTTATGGTATTTTGCTTATTTAAAAAAAAAAAAAAAAAAAAAAAAGAAAAAAAAAAAGAGAGACTCTTTGCGCCAATTACCCTTTTTTGGGTGGGTGAAAAAGGCGAACATCACATGGACAAACAGTTTTATATTTCGAGAAGTCAACTTGTGTCGCATAACACTCTGAAACATGTCCCAACAATCTCATGCCAAAGGACAACTGTCCTGCTCTTGGCATCATTATTCAAGGTAGAAAAAGTATTTTCAAAAACAGGAAGTGTTTTGTTTAAAGGGTTATTTTATAAGCTTGTAAATCGTACTTACGGGAAAGATGATTCATCTAAGATATAGAGATTTTTAACCAGCTTCCCAACTGCCACAATTTCTTAAGTCAAAAGATCCTGCAAAATCCTCTAGATTAGCAAAGTCAACCATTTGAGCAGTAGTGATCGATTTCTTCAATTTTGATCAAACGTCAGACGTCAAGCGGCATGTATTGTCAGACGTCTAGCGTGTGAATGGAACTCGTGATTCCTTTCCCTTTCATCACTTTCATGTTTTCCTTTCGGAAACTATTTCCATACCATGCAGCAATTCCGGTATATTGAAATTTACGAAATACAAGGCTGTTTATTTGAAAAGTTACATCAGTTCAAACTAAGCTTTTGCCAGATGTAAGCTTCACTGTTTCAGCGTAATATATACACATATTGTATAATTAGATTGATATAGACGGCTCATAAGATTTTCAATTTTTTTAGTCAACTGATATATAAGATTGATATATTCATCTATCAACTAGCATGTTATTATGGAAAATAACATAATAAGATCAAAGTTCGATCACGAACTATACTGGTTTAACTTATTGTTGATAAAAAATTAGTTAGTCAAAATAAAAACAGATAAACAAATATAGAAGAATTAACTAGACAACCAAACTATATTTGTGAGTTGTGACAGCAAATTCAGAGTCAAAATTGTTCAGCAGAAAAATCCATCAATTATTTAATTTTTTTTTTTTTTTATTAAGTATGCACAAGTGAAGACGCCTCTTTTGAAAACTCAAGCTAGTCAATATTGGGCAATATAAACAGAGAACTACAGCGGCAGCCATTCATTCAGGAATAGACAACCAATTAATTTGAGGTTTCAAAATGAAAATAATAAAAGATAGCACAAGAATATTGTTTTAGCTGCCTTATTTATTGGAGTGAAATATCAGAGTGAAAGAGCAGCAAAATGGAGATCCAATTTCTCCCCTTCAACTTCACAACTACTTTCTTGCTTTTCATATCCTTCATCTTTTTCTTAGTAAAAGGATGGAAGAACTTGAATTCCGGCATCAATAACAAGAAATTACCTCCAAGTCCATGGAAGTTGCCTTTGATTGGAAACATGCACCAGTTAATAGGTGCACCCCCACACCTTGCTCTAAGAAAGTTAAGTGAGAGATATGGTCCGATCATGCATCTACAACTCGGTGAAGTTTCCACGATTGTCATATCCTCTCGTGAAACTGCTAAAGCTGTTCTGAAGATCAACGATCCTGCCTGTGCGGACAAGGGAGAAAACTTGGGAGCAAAGATTATGTGGTACGATTATAGTGACATTGCATTTAGTCCATATAATGAGTATTGGAGGCAAATGCGCAAACTATGCATTTTGGAGCTTTTGAGTGCAAAAAACGTTCGGTCATTTGGTTCCATAAGGCTAGACGAGGCTTCGCATCTTATCAAATATATTCAGTCATCTTCAGGAGAACCTGTGAACCTAACAAAGAGATTATCCTCATTTGTTAGTTCAATCACCTGCAGAGCGGCATTTGGTCAAGTATTGAGAGACAAGGACACCTTGATAATGCTGATGAAGGAAGGACTAGCCTTGGTGGGGGGCTTTGAGTTGGCTGATTTTTTCCCCTCATTGAAGTTGCTTCAAGTGGTTAGCTGGAATAAGAATAGATTGTGGAAGATGCGCGCTAAACTTGATGCAATTCTTGATTCCATGATTATCGAGCATAAAGATAACTTCGCTAGAACTGGAAGAGGCAATGGAGAATTGGGTGGTGAAGACATAGTAGATGTTCTACTCAGATTGCAGCAAAGTGGAGAACTAGCTATTCCAATAGCTAACGATAACATTAAAGCAATCATTTTCGTAAGTATTTTAGCCTCAAGAATCTCCTATTAATTTCCTATTAATTAACATTAGTTCTTCAACATTAACCAAATGTCATGGTTGGATGCAGGACATGTTTTCGGCTGGCACTGAAACTTCATCCACGACGCTAGATTGGGCAATGGCAGAATTGATGAGAAATCCAAATGTGATGGCCAAGGCACAAGCTGAAGTTAGACAAATCGCAAAGGGAAAGGTTACGATCGAAGAGAGTGATGTTCAATCACTGCCGTATCTGAAGTTAGTAGTCAAGGAAACTTTAAGGCTTCACTCACCCTTTCCGTTGCTTCCAAGAGCTTGCAGAGAAGAATGCGAAGTTAATGGATTTACCATACCTGTGAAAGCCAAAATCTTGGTTAATTTATGGTCTTTGGGTAGAGATCCAAATTATTGGGACGAACCAGAAAGTTTTAAACCAGAGAGGTTTGAGAATAGCTCAGTAGATTTCTTGGGAAATAACTTTGAATTTATTCCGTTTGGCGGAGGACGAAGAATTTGCCCCGGCATGAACTTTGGCTTAGCAAATATTGAGCTTCCTTTAGCTCAACTTCTTTATCACTTCAACTGGAAACTACCTGATGGGATGAACCCTAATGATCTAAGTATGAACGAAGGAGAAGGAATAAGTATACCAAGAAAAGATGACCTTTTGTTAATTCCCACACCCTATGATCTCTCCGTCGATGCTTAGAAATTAATACTCCAGAAGACGACTCCTGAGCTTCTGGTACTGTTACATAATTGAATAATTTCATCTTAAGAAGTAGAAAAGTTGTTAGACTTATATTTTCTTTACATAATGGTAGCCATGATAAATCGCAGTGCTTGAGGATTGTACCTACCATGTTTTATAGATAAGGATAACTCTTGTTTCCATTACTTTTAGTATAGAAAGTTGATTTTTGGCTGTAATTGGGTCCTACTTGTTCGGAAAAGCCCATCCATTACAGCCAAAATAATTGGGTTCTGGTAAGATGTCTCCATACTTTAACATAAAAGGAGAGAAATTAACAAAAGAGTTCACCCATTCATTCATGATTAACCAAATATTCTATCAAAAGTTTCTCCAAATGAGAAAATATCAGAAACTCCAAGTGTATCCTATTACGTTACTCTGGGCTTATAAAAAACCCACACATGGGCTAAAGGGGTCCAAAAAATAGAGCTCAAGAACCCACGTGTAGATTGCTCATTAGTTTGGAGTATCTGCATTTTTTTTTCCTTCCCAAACGCTGCCATTTTGTCCCAGTGAATATACAGCCTTCAACTGAAAATTCATCAACATTGCAATGAATCAGTGCCTCTCTCAATTCAGTCATGGATCAGTACATTAATGAACAATGAATTGAAAATTTTTGCCACCAAGCACTGTTCCACTTTCATTAATTGAAAAAAGAAGGGGACAATTTGCAAGAAAACAAATATACAAACACCTGCTAACATAATAATTGATCATAACCTAGCTCAGTTGTTAAATACGTCATTGGATGTTATAGTACTTATTTATATAAATTTACTATGATTACAAACTAAATGCGGACGCCTCGGTCGGAAGCTACACTATTGGAGCAGCAGTAACGGATGATCGGGTTGTCTTGTTGGGTGATTGGCTTGTCAACAAGGACAGATCCGTAATATGACTACCCTAGGCTACAGCGTAGCGCAACCAAAAACAAATTTTTAGGAAAATAAATTGTAGCGGTGTAATTGAGCTTTTCTATAAAATCAAATCTGACTTTTTGCACAGAGCTAGATAGCTAATAAAAATCTGTCAAGTCACATGAGATGCATGTGGCTTGGCAGATTTTTCATGTGACTGGGCAGATTTTTATTGGTCCATGTAAGGAGCCAGATCTAGTTCTGCATAATTTCATTTGTGTAATCAGCTTTTCACTTTTAAATAAAACATTTTTTCCGTATATTCTTTCTTATATACACACAAGGGGAGGTAAAGGAGAAGAGCGACCTTAGGGAAGGGATGGTCGTGACTCGAACTCGGGTATTCAGTCATTGCAACACATATCAAATCACTTTTTCTCTTTACAATACTAATCAAAACAAATTTATTGTATCTTAATAGTAGGAGAGTGACCATTGTGCCACCATTCCATTTTCCGCCCTTTAATATCCTCTTTCTTTATTGTACATATATAATATGCACGCAAGCTGCAGCGCATACGTGGTCAAAAATAAAGGATGACAAGCCCAACATTGACATTTTACAAGTTTATGCACCACCATCGTTTTTGCGCTTTCATTGGAATGTTCATTTTTTAACTGATTTTATTTATTTATTTATTTGCAAAGATGATGATTGCATTTATTTTGTTTGGTTTATTGTTTGCTAAAATATGATCGATTATTGATTTTTTTTCCTCTTGGATTTATTAGGATTTTATTTTAGATTATTGGAACTTTTGAATAAATATTTGTTCAATGAAGACGTATCTACAATTTTTGTTCTTAATTGATGTGACTTATATCAACGTTTTAAAATCGATTCTAAGTGCAGAACTTTTAATTCGGATGTTCAATTTGATTTTTTAATGTTTTATGTTCCTCCTTTTGTATTTTTTTTGGCAACCCCCTAGAATGTTCTTTTGGGGTTAACTTTTGTATATTTTTCTAATTTATTTTTTGACCGCCAAATTTTTTGGGTTTATTTTGTCTAGCGGATTATTTTGGCTTTATTTCATTTCTTTCCTTTTTGCGTGTAGATTTTTTTTTTTTTAATTAACTACATTATAAGTTTGGAAACCAATTTTAGTTCAAGTAAAAAAAAAAAATTTGAATCTTATGTTCTCATGTAATGCCATATTTTGGTTTATTATTTATTCCTAAATTCACCAGGCTCAAATATCTGGCCTATCTAGTTCAAGAGTAACCTACATGAGCCTCTGAACCTATTATTGAAGATATTAATAAAAGTGAAGAAAGTCCTAATATTATGATTTTTCAGCTTGCTTATCCTTTAACAGCAAATGCTTCAACAAAATTCACTTTTGATGATATTACTCCCTCCGCATAGAAGAACCAACTCTATGAAATGTTAGCATGAGCTTATTCTAAGCTATTGAAGCCAAGCATGTCGCTTGCTACAGTTATTCAAGCCTGTGCAACTCGGTTTACTGGATTTCTTAGGGACTCAACCTTAGGGAATACAGACAAAGACAACTGTTGCAACTATCTACAGTTGATGTTCAAGTTTGCCCAATTATAATCACCAATCAAACATCTGGCAATATTGTCCGCAAGATACACACTTAGTGAGTTAAAATTGAACAGATCGTATATGGAATAACCCACACAGAACGACTCACATGTGGGTTGTTCAATTTTCACTCGCAGTGTATGTGTTTTATCCTTCCAGACATCTGATAGGTGATCAATTTTGTATGCTTGACTCCAAACTTAAAATATTTCTAGTTAATTAATTGTCTGACTTTCTATTTATAGTTTCATGTAAAAGCTTTGCTAATTGATAATAAATTTTTTCGTCAGAATTTTTTTCCTGAGTTTTAGCAGATCTGCCTGGTAGATGTAAGACAGGATTATCCTATCATTTGCATATAAAATGGAAGATTATTGGAACAATTATATATGCCATCATATACAAAAACCCACTGTATGTAGGTTTTTCCTATAATCTTCCATCACGTGTATGTTTTCCCGCCATGCATTTGTGATCTAGTGAGTTCTGGTCGGCTCTTCTTTTTTTTTTTTTTAAATAAATAAAGTCTCACTTGTGCGTTTGGGACCGTATTGTTGTATTTCGTATGAAATTGTTGAGCTCATACCTAATGTTCTTTCGTCCATTTTAGAGATAGAAACGTCATATATTTTATTTTCTTTTATATCTAGTGCTTAACATATTTTGATTTCAATAGAAAACTTTAATGCTCTATCAAATAACTAATTGAATAAGTTCAAGAAGTTTAACGTCTATACTGCCATGTGATTCGAGAAGTTTAACGTCTGTATTGCCATGTGACGTGAACTTAAAATTTAATTTCAATTATAATAATATTTTATTTAAACCTTTGTCAAATCGACCCCAACAATTTAATAGTTATATATAGATATTCTCGGATGAAAGTATAAATAATTCAAAGGTTGAAGAGTTATTTGTCTTGATTTAAAGGTTAAGGATAGAAGTACAAACGAATGCAAAAGTTGGTGACCTTTGCTGCAAATTACCCTGTTAACTTCATTGTTATGGTCAAATAGTCAAACCCGGAATACATTTTACAAGAGTACAAGCTAGCCGTCAAATTTTAAATTTAACGAAGGTGACTGACATTCTTGAATTAAAGTTCCGTTTTGCAATCAGCCAATTACTACTTTTATCAAAAGTTCGTTGAATAATAAACTTTGAAATTCCATTTATGGATAAATTTCACTTCAAGATTTAACATATAAGAATTTCACGTAATCCTTTCCGTGATAGTTGAAGAGAATTAGTTTACACAGAGGGCCTACACGAGCCATAGCACATGATTCATTTTGATATTTAAACAGTTCAATTAGCTCGTACACGAGTCGCTCAAATATATGTAGTGGGTAATAACTTCAGTCATAGATGATTATTATCAAGCCCCTGCATCCAAATTGGATGTTAATTTTTAGCGCTCTTGTCTAGAAAACAAGTCCGATGATCAATTTTCGCCAAAGAATATAATTTATAAACTGAGAAACATATAAGATGTACAAGATTTGTACACTAAACTTGTATGTCTTTTACCCAACTTCCCTAAAATCACAACTCTTGTGGTATATGTAAATTGAGAAGTGTGTGTATATATTTTGTACATCTCGTATATATAAACAATTAATACTTTCTCATTTAATACTCCCTCTGTCTCAAAAAGATATTCCTCTTTTTATTTTTTTATTTGTTCTAAATTATATTCTTCTTTCTTAAGTTAATTTTTTAATTTTCTAATATACCCTCATTTATAGTGCATAGTAAGCAATACTAAAGAATAACTCAAGTAAAATATTAAACAAGTCAAAAGGTATATTAGGAAATATATATTAAATCATACGTTTTAAATAATATTTTTTAAATGAATGTGAAAAATGAAAGGGAAATATCTTTGTGGAGAGGAGGGAGTATTATAATATATATATATATATATATATATATATATATAATATGGGAAAAGACAAACAATTCCATATATGTCATTATTCAGGAAATATAAAGGATTCAAAAGTCCAATCAAATAATGCAGGAATATGCACTCCCAAGTTGTTATACCATGAATTTGATATCAAATACCATACGTCTGGTGCTGCTCGTATGATGTAATATCGACCACTAATATAATGTGTGGGCAATGATACTCATCTTAGTGATTAGTATTATACTGTATCACCTTCTGGTGCTGTTGCAGTACTGTGTCCTAGTCATTTATGCCACTTCAAGCTTTAGATTTGAATGAAGGGAGGAAAAAATTATAGTTTATTATACTACTTTAAACGGTAATTTTCGCAATTGACACAATTTCTGTTTTTTCTATTTGATTAAGGCAAATAATAATAACAATATAAATTCAGCACCCCCCCCCCCCCCAAAAAAAAAAGAAAAAAGAAAAAAAAGTAAATAATCAAATGATGAACGCAAGCTCACCTAAGTGGAAGAACCCTTAGTAAAACTTTCAAACTTAGCAAAATTGACCAAACTAATGAATTGAGAAACATGTATTATAATATTATTACTAATAAAAAAAAAACCTGGTTGGAATCCAAGCAATGATCGAAAATTCAAGCGATGGCGGCTATGAGAATAAAGCTGTCGAAGTCTCGAACACTATCTCTCTTTTGCATATATAAAGGAGACAATCTGCATGCATTTTTGCACACCATAACAAACCAACAGCAATGGAGATTCAGCAATTTCTTCCCATTAACTTCATTGCCTTCTTAATTTTCATATCCTTCGTCTTTCTGTTGGTTAAGAGATCCAAGAAATCGAATTCCCTTGACAAGCACAAAAAACTTCCTCCGAGTCCATGGAAGATGCCATTCATCGGACATCTTCACCACATGATGGGTCCAATCCCACACCGTTCCCTCAGAGATTTAGCTAAAAAATATGGGCCAATCTTCCATCTGAAACTCGGAGAAGTTTACACTATCGTCATATCTTCACGGGAAATAGCTAAAAAAGTGTTGACAATTCATGATCTTGCTATTGCGGATAGGCCCGAGAGTATAGGGATGAAGATTTTGTGGTACGAATACACCGATATTGCCTTTAGTCCTTAAAACGAGTACTGGAGGCAAATGCGCAAGATATGCATTATGGAACTCTTGAGCAATAAAAATGTCCGCTCTTTTAGCCATATAAGGCTAGATGAGACTGCACGACTGGTCCGAGAAATTCGATCATCTGCGGGAAAGCCTGTTAATCTTACAAACAGAGTATTTTCCTTCACAGGTTCAATCACTTCCAGAGCCGCATTTGGTGAGCTACTAAGAGAACAAGAGACGCTGATAACGTTCATGAAAAAAGGAGTTGCC
>CAVNYN010213349.1:0-11484 GCA_963692815.1 Nyctanthes arbor-tristis
TCCGATCTCCCTTCCCCTTCCCCTCCCAAGAGGGCCGTCGGAAATGGCTATCAGGAGCCATTTCCATCGGCCAAAATTGCTGCCGTTTCCGGCAGCAGCTATGGGATATGGATCCCTCCATTTTGGCTGTTGGAATGGCAACAAAAATGCTGCCATTTTCAGCAGCTTTTTACTGCCGGAAATAGCAACAAAATGCTGCCATTTCGGCAATGAAAATGGGAGGTGGAACCCCCATTTTGTTGCCCAAAATGGGCAGTAAAATGGGGGTCCACTCCCCATATCTGCTGCTGGAAACGGCAGCAGTTTGTTGCCGATTCTAGCAGATTTTTGGATGCCGGAAATGGCTTCGACAGCTATTTCCGGCGGCCCTCTTGGGTGGGGTGGGTGATTTTTTTAATTTTTTCATTATTTTAATATTTTTAATTGTTTCGTTTTTAAAATTAAAAGACTAAAGGGTATAATCGTTATTTTATATGAAAAATTGAGGGAATAGTGAGAAGAGGGACATATTGTGTGCATTTATGAAAGGTTGAAGACCCAGAAAAGCCAAAAAAGGTTGAGAACCTATTTGATTCTAAACCTAATGGTTGGAGACCTTTTGTGAAATTAACCCTTCTGAAAACTATTCGAGTTACCATTTTTAAAAGATAAAAGCAAATCTCTCTTCCATTTCCCTCCTATTTTTCTCTATCGACCATCCCTCATTTCTACCTATGAAACTTTTTCATGACATGTGCCCCATCTCAAGACAATGGCGGGTAGACTTTTGTCTACTTTTTTGTTAGTTTATTTTTTATTCTTATTTGTTATTTACTTTTTTTTCAGATTATCATATTTTTTTATTAAATGGGGAAGGGAGGGACGAGTCACTTCTACATCACCCGGTCACCCCGTGATACGGATTTATATTGTACCAATGAATATTAAATTTACAATAGAAAATGAGACCTGCAATTATTTAAAAATTCTTTAACAAAATATTTGATAAAATGAGATAATTTTACCATTTTACCTCTAAATTATTTTTTTAAGCCTCTATATTAGTAAATATTACTTTGAAGCACTGAATGGGACTAATGTGATACCAAAGGAAAATAGACTGAACATTGTACATGAAACTATTAACTCCTGCGACGTGTGGGACTATTGTAATGCCTTATGGCTAACTGACATAGATTTCAAATTAAATTCTTGGTAGAGAGAACTAATATATTGAGTTGAAACATCTTTCTAATTGGATTTCAAGTATTATATGTAGAGCAATTGGTGGGCGAATCATGGGCATGCAACCATGGGGTACAAACAATCTTTTGATACATGCGATCATGTTGCATTAATTGTTACCAGCGCATGTTTCAAATTTTCGCCTTTTGGTTTTTTGTCCTATTTCAATGAAAGTGTCATACTTACACTAACATTTGATGTTGTCGATGTGGTTAATAACTAAGTGGTTTTACAAAACCAATTTGATACCTAATTAAACTCTGCTGCAACCTATAAATCACATTCCAACAATGATTTACATCAAAATCTTCACGCATATACCTGATTTTTTGAATGAGATAAAAATATTTTTGGTTCCCAATCATGAGTTCCGGTTACAAATTGGTGTGATATTTTTTGGTTCCCAATCATGAGTTGAGGTAAAATTTTGGTGTGATATGTTGCTATGCAACATCGATCATTCGGTTGGATTGAGAAATGGTATAATACTTATAATCACAAGACTTGGAAATCACATTATTAAGGGTAATCACTTTCCCATGTCTACATTTTTTTTAAGAAAACCTGTTTCTAGTCATTGACAGCTACAGTGGTGGAGCCAGCTTTTCAGTTCAGTGCGGTAGACACTTCAACATTTTGACTTGTCGACAAAAATCTTGTCAATATATTTAGGCTATGGTGGATTGTAAATTTAGAGTTCATATAGAATTGGTTTGTATGATATTATTATAAATTATATATGAAATTAAAATTGTGATAATTAAATTAACTAAGCAATGAGATTGAATGAATTAACATAGTAAAGAATAAATGGAAATCTCGCCACAAAAAAAAATGAAAAAAAGGCAAAAAAAGGGACAAAAGAAAAAAGAAGGCAAGGAAGTAATCAAAAATGTTCCATGGATTGTTGACATTAACCTATATGTTTCTAATAGCCCATGAAGTCAAATTAGTAAGGGTAAACATGTACTTTCACACTATGTCTTCTTCCCAAAATTCATTCTCACGCACAACACACAACTACACGCAGAGTGCGGTAATTGGCTCCGCCTTTGAACAACTATATATTGGATGGTTTTGAGGGTTGAAATTCTAATGGGTTTGAAAATCATGATCTGTGATAAAGATTGCCAAACAACTATTTCCATTGTGAATGCGGTGTTCAAAGAATTTTTCAACAATTCGGATTAATTTATTTAGGTTTTTATGTTCATTTTTGTTTTTATTCCTTCATTTTTTTAACCTTTAGGAGTGTTTATATATAATAATTAGTTCTTTACATGTTTTTAGTATGCCATATTGATATAAATTTGATGATGAGTAATTATTTAACTTTTTATAAATAGTATTTTTTGAAATTAATCTTCCAGTGCAACACATAGGTAAAAAACTAATTTTAATTTTTAAAAATGGATATCAAAAGTCTCAAAAAGTCTTGTAAAGTTTTTAAATAAAATTCAATAAAAGTCCAGATAAGTGTCTTACTTAAATCCCATCAAATCTATAAAAGTTTAAGAAATTCAAAAAATCCACAAAAGTCATCCATTGAAAGAAGGTCTTTAAAAGTCTATAAAAGTTTGAGTTGAATACAACCCCTATGAAGGGTGTATTCATTGAAGACTTTTAAAGATTTTTGAAGATTTATAAAATATTGAAATATTCAATTCAGACTTTGGAGGACTCTTTAAGAATCTTGGTGCATTCAATTGAAACATTCTAAAACTCTTAAAATGTCTTTAAAAATCACTGGGTATTCAATTGAGAATTTTTAAGAGTCTCAGCAAGTCTCGAGATATTTAAATTGACTAGGACTTCGTGAGATTTCTTGAAATTTGAGACTTTTGGAGACTTTCTCTAAAAAAATATAAAGAAAAAATGTCTCAAAAAGTATCAATTACACTCATGAGATTTCTAAAAACTATTTGAGTTACCATTTTAAAAAGAAAAAAACAAATCTCTCCTCCATTTCCCTTCTATTTTTCTACATCGACCATCCCTCATTTCTAGCTACGTGATTTTTTCATGACGTGTGCCCCACCTCAAGACAGTGGCAGGTAGACTTTTGTCTATTTTTTTTGTTAGTTTACTTTTTATTCTTATTTATTATTTACATTTTTTCAAATTATTATATTTTTTATTAAATTGGGAAGGGAAGGGAAGGACGGGTCACTTTTGCATCACCTCGTCACCCTGGGATAAGGATTTATATTGTACCATTTAGGCAATGTCCCGGCAGGTTCCTTGCAATTTTTTTTCTTTTCTTTTGCCATTTCTATATTTCAAGTGCTCATTTATTTTTTTATCAATTAGATTATAGTTTTTAGCTTACCTAGAACATTTTTCTCATTACTCATTTCCACTTTTTTATCAATTAGAATATAGTTTTTGGTTTACCTAGACCATTTTTCTCATTACTCATTTTCATTGACTAAGTATTATTTTTTAGTTTTATGTGTTATTAATTCACTTATTGTAGAGTTAGCGTTGAAAATGATTGAGGCGAGATGTGATATAGGAGGTTTTCATCTATGTCTTGTTTTATCAAGTCCCGGTCCAAACCTAATTTCCCACTTATATTGTGAGAGTAAGTGACACATACATATATATATATATATATATATCGAAACACAGTGATGATAAGCCTATGAATTATATCTTTTATTTTAAGGAAAGGTTTTGAATTTTTCAGTGTTATTATAAAAACTAGTTATTTCATCCATGTGTTACACGAGATGATAATACTAGATAATATAAGCAATTTAAGAGGATTAAACAAGATTGTATAAAAAAGATTTAAGTTATAATATCTAATCCTTTATGTCAATGTAAAGAAAAACAAAATATGTGCCACCTGAAATAGAATATCTTTCATTAATAAAGATAAAAAATGATCTACACCAAAAAAAACCTAAGAAAAACATTGAAAATATTTTTTAGATTTTGTATTAGGCTGCTAGTGTATAATGCACCAAAAAATATGTTACATCCAGTACATATAATTAGAAAAAAATGATGAATGATAATACATATATTACAAAATTTATAGTAGAATTTATTGTTTGACTATCTTTAATACAGACTATAATTTTTAGACATTTTTAATCTATAACCCTCAAAATATCTATATACTATGAGTGAACACTAACTTTTTCAACAAAATGCACAAGTCATCTATTGCCCTGTTTGTTTTTTTTTTTTTAATAACTTTTGTAAAATGTATTAATTTTTCTTTACACCCTTTACGTACTAAATATTTTAATATATTAACATAATTTAATTAGTGTTTAAAGAACTAAAATGTCATGACCAATTCAATTGGAAAAATTAGGAATTGCTGAATATTGTAACCAATATGAAAAACAATATGACAGTGTGAGATAAATACGGATATAGTTTACTCATTCACAATAAATTTTTTTCAATAATGATCTATTAAAATTTAAACTTTTTGAAAACTCAAGGCCCTATTATTCATAACCCTTCTCCAAGTACTTTAATATAAGCATATATTCTCAGTTCTTTTCACTAAATAAATAATGTGTGATTATCTTTCTATGACTAAAGTCAAATTTTCATTGGCCCTTAAACTATACTATTTGATCCTTAGTGTGTTAATATATATATATATATATATTTATATATATGTGTGTGTGTGTTTGCGCTACCTGTAATCTGATATCTTTTATTAATGAAGATAAAAAATAGTCTACAAAAAAAACCTAAGGAAAACATTGTAGTTTGATGACCGGTATGGTTATTTGAATATTTTCGAATACTGTAACCAATTCGAAAAACAATCTGACTGTGTGAGATATAAATGAAAATGGTTTACCAGCTCACAATGAACCTTTTTTCAATAATGATCGATTAAAATTTTAAACTTTTTGGAAGCTGAAGACCCATAAGCTAAGGCCCTATTATGAATAACACTTCTTTAGGTAGCTTAATATACAAGCATACATTCTCAATTCTTTTCACTAAATAACCAATGTGGGATTCCCTTTCTATTATCAAAATCACATTTTTAATAGCTCTTAAAAAAAGGAATAAAATTTCAACTCTTTTTTTTTAAAAACCGTAAAGATAAAAAAAATCATAAAATTGAATATTCTTTTTCCACATTATTTTAGGTAAAATTAATTTATTTCAATTATTTAATTAAAACCAGTCTAATGACTTTAGACTGTTAGCTTTTCCGGTTCAATGACCGCTCTGGTTTTTTAAACATTTGTGAATAGTAGAATCAATCTAGAAAACAATCAAACGGTGTAAGATGGGGACGAAACCGTTCCCCTGTTCACAATAAACTTTTGTCAATAATGATGAATTAAAATTTTAACCTTTTTGAAAACTCAAGGCCCATAAGCTAAAGTCTTATTATACATAACTCTTCTCTAAGTAGCTTAAGATAGCCATATATCCTCAATTCTTTTAAATAAATAACCAATGTGAGATTCCGTTTCGCCCAAAGTCACAGTTTCAATGGCCTTAAACTATAATATTTGATTGTCTATGTGTGTGTGTAGAAAAATAATATAGGTGCTACCTATAATACAATATCTTTTATTAATGAATATAAAAATGGTCTAAAAAAATTAAAGAAAATATTAAAGAAAATTTGCAAATATTGGAACCAATCTGTAAAACAATCTGATGGTGTGAGACAAAGATGGATACGATTCACCAGTTAATAATAAACTCTTTTTTCAATAATGATCTATTAAAATTTTGAAACTTTTTGAAAGCCCAAGGCCCCTGAGCTAAGGCCTTATTATGCATAACTCTTCTCCAAGTAGTTTAACATAGGCATACATCTTCAAATATTTGATCATGTATGTGTTTCTAAATAAAAAATAATATACGTACTGCCCATAATGTGATATCTTTCATTAATGAAGAGAAAAAATACTCTCCCAAAAAAAAAGTTTAAGGAAAACATTGAAGAAAATTTGCGAATATTGGAACCAGTTTGAAAACAATCTGACGTACGAAATAAAGACAGATATAGTTCACCGATTCACAATAAACTTTTTTTAATAATGATCTATTAAAATTTTAAACACTTTGAAAGCTTACGGCCCATAAGCTAAGGCCATATTATGCATAACCCTTCTCCAAGTAACTTAATATAGGCATACATCCTCAATTCTTTTCACTAAATAATTAATGTAGGATTCCCTTTCTATTTTCAAAGTCATAGTTTCAATGGCTCCTAAAGTAGGAATAAAATTTCAACCTTTTTTAAATGGTAAAGATCAAAAAATTATAAAAGCGAATGTTCTTTTTCCACACAATTTTACGTAAAAAATAATTTATTTCAATTATTTAATCAAAATTGGTCTGATGACCTTGAACGTTCTCTGGTTTGATGACTGGTCTGATTTTCTAAACATTTCTGAATATTGAAATCAATCTAGAATACAATTTGACAGTGTCAGATAAAGACAGATACGATTTGCCAGTTCACAATAAATTTTTTTCCAATTATAATCCGTTAAAATTTTAAACTTTTTAGAAGTTTAAGGCCTATTGGTTAAGGTCCTATTATGCACAAAACTTGTCTAAATAGCTTAATATGGGGGGCACATCCTTAGTTTTTCCACTAAATAACTAATGTGAGATTCACTTTTTATGCCCAAAGTCATATTTTCAATGGCTTTTAAAAAATGAATAAAATTTCAACATTTTTTAAATGGCAAAAATCAAACAATTATACAATCAAATGTTCTTTTTTCTCATTATTTTATGTAAAAATTAATTTATTTTAATTATTTAATTAAAACCAGTCCAATTACCTTTAAATGTTAGCTTTTCCAATTCGATGAATACAGTTCACCAGTTCACAATAGTTTTTTTCAATATCCATTAAAATTTTGAAATTTTGAAAGTTTAAGGCCCATAAGCTAAGGCCATTTTATGCATAACCTTTTTCTGAATAGCTTAATTTAGGTATACATGCTCAATTCTTTTAACTAAATAACCAATCTAGGATTCCCTTTCTATCTTCAAAGTCATAGCTTCAATGACTCTTAAAGAAAGAATAAAATTTTAACTTTTTTTTTAAACGGTAAAGATAAAAAAATTATAAAAGTGGATGTCTTTTTTCCACATGATTTTAGGCAAAAATATATTTATTTCAATTATTTAATTAAAGTCGTTCCGATAACCTTGAGCCTTTAGCTTTCCCAGTTTGATGACCGGTCCAATTTTCTAAATATTTGTGAATACTGAAATCAATCTGAAATACAATCTGACGGTGTGAGATAAAAAATAGAGCTCTTTTAGAGCCTAGGCTTTAAAGTATAAATTAGAATATACCTAGCATGATAATAAACGTATTGCATTTTATCCTTCTGAACCATTTAATAAGAAAATAATTCATAGTAATTAACAATACTATGAATTGTACAGTTTTTTCATATTCGATATACAACAGATCAAAGTGATTCGTCAATAAAAGCCAGTATAAAGAGAGTCATTAGATTACATAAACATTCATCACCGCTGCCGTTGCTAGAGGCTAAAGGTCACACCAATATTGCAGTTTTCTTTTATGTTAGTGAGAGAAGATTGTAGAGTATATAGCTACCACCACATATACCTTCTCAATATAAGCTTCATGTCCTTTTCCAAAAGCTCTCTTGATATTAAGCTCTATGATTTCTTAGGTACATTAAACTCCTTAGATTTGTCAAAAAAATGTAGCAAACATTGGATTTGACACTGAATTGTTACCACATTTCTTTACGTTGACATACTTATAGAAAAACCACTGGGAAAGTGTTCATTTACAATTATATATTAATAGTGAATTTTGTAGTAACGAAAATTAGACTAAAACAAATATTCATGATACAAAAGAGGGAAAATCAGAATTACAGGCGTCCTATAGCCCTACAGTAATACTGAATTTCATAGTAATGAAAATCTGCCCATAATAATAAAAATTGAGAAATTAAACCTGAATTTTGTAGAGCCAAAACCAGTAAACAGTGATCAAAAGTTGCCTGGAGTAAATAAGAACAGAATATGCATCACGCAATTTAAAAAAATTACCATGTGATCTGCAAATTGAAAGAGTGCAGTTCATTTGCTACATTCTACAGACAATGGCATCTTTAAGTCATCACTGGGAATTCAGAACTTATTGCATGCTAGAGACAGTGGCATCTTGAGAAATAATGTGGCATCTTGAGAAATAATTTCTGCAACTGGATATGGAGAGGGGGACTAACGAAATAGCAGTACCAATACTAAAAATAAATGTAAGCTTCAACAAATTATATAAAAAATTTAATGAATAAATAAATAAAACTATCCAAAGTGTTGTTACAGTAATTTTATTATCCTCAAAGTGTCATCTAGTATGCTCTCTAAAGAAGAGTACTTTGAAGCTCATAAGTCATAATAATAATTTCATAATTAAATTACATCTATGACCTCTAAATGATCTTTACACTCGTTACACTGCTCACAATTCAGCCATTTCTTAATGTTAATTCATATGGGTCACATCCAGAGTACGTGGACCTAAAGAGACACCTATTTGAGAGACACCTACATATTTGAGACTCAGGTATACCAAAATTCTACTTTGCTGATTAGCATCGGTCTCCAAAAATTAATGTAAAGAGATGAACATTTGAGATACACCAAAATAAGTTATTCAATATTTCAATTATTATTACAGTAATTACTTTACAAACAACAAAGTATTCTGAGTGCTAAACCGTTATAATAGATGCAAAACTATTTGCCGACTAAACTCTTCATTTTAGACTAAATAATTGATGAACATTTCTATTGCTTCCAACTATGACAATGAAGCCCATCCAGTGGAATGATCCAAAAATGTACACAAACGGCAACTCTTCGAATTCTAAATGAAGCGACATACATCACTACAAAAAATACACGAAGTTTGATGGCTCATAAGTACAAAAGCGATTCATAATGAACTTATAATAAAAATATTGAGGTATTCAATCCATGATCAAGTAAGAATTTGCCGATCCCTTAGAATGACCTGAAATCAAAATTTTGCATTAAATAGAAAATTCAACTAACTACAAAACTGAACAGAGTTTCCCACTTTATAAGAGTTCCCCAGGCTAAAACTTGTCACCAGATTGTAACTGTATATGTTCATACCAAAGAACAACGTGGAAAGACATAAAGTAACCAGAATAAATGCCAAAAAGGGGTAGGGCATTTGAAGAATCTCTTAACCTAAACTTAAAGAATGCAATATTCTAGGGAATTCATAGAAAAACCATTTTATTCAAAATTAAGAACATGATAACGTATAAGCATCAAAGGATGAAACTCATATAAATAAGCAAATAGCTTTAAGGCTGAGAGGCATTTGATTCCAGTTTGTACAACACTAAGTTTTCCAAATAACTCAATTATTATATGTTTCTTATTCAGAAAAATAAAAACTAATCTATAGAACCCAAGATACCTGCTTACAGTGACAAATTAATAGCAAGTCGTAAGGCTCGTTAGTCACCAAATGATGGGATTTGTGAGCATCGGTCGACACGACGCTCTTCCGATCTAAAAAAGCCCTAAAAAGATTCGGAAAACGTTCAATTAAGAGAATGGCAGGGAAATTCACAGAAAAGGCGTAAGAATTGGGGATCGGTAATGAGATTAGAGGAGCAAACCTTTTTTTCATGATCGATTGGCAGTGAGATAAGACGCACATGCCTTTCTTTTTCATGATTGATTGCAGAGAGGATGATACTGAGATGAAATTGAAAAGTAAGGATGCAATGAGATGAAATTGAAAAGTAAGGATGCATTCCTAGTAAGAATATCACTAAGGATTTTCGCTGCTGTGGAAGTCTCTCAATTTGGGGATTCGACAAAGTATTTGGCAACTTGCTAGAATTATAATATGGATTATAATCTGTCACACGACATCATTTCATTAGTTTCACTTTTTTAGAAAGTCAAAAAGTAAAAATCAAGCCTCAATTGTTTACTTTTTACAAAAACAACTAATAAAATGATGTCACGTCGCAAATTATACTCCAGATTATAAACCTATCAAATTGCCAAACACTTTACAATTATCGGGTGGAGATTTTCAAATTGGAGATTTCCTGTTGGGTAGGGAATTCGTCTCTTCTTTTTTTTTTTTTGGTTGTTTGTGGGGGGTGGTTGACGGTAGGAGAGAGAAGCGTGTTTACCACCTCAGCAACGTGTGTTAGGAAAAAGGGATTTCGGGAAAAATGAGTTGACTTTTCTAGGGACCAAATTCTTTCAATAAAATAGTGATACATATAAGATCTTAAGATACATGATCAAGTAGTTCTTAAGATACCCATAATTCTGACAAGCATCATAACTTGGGATTATTCCATCAGCATCGCCGACCTGTGGTGTTAAACTTGATTTAAGGTCTTTCTTTAAGGATTTTTCTTCAATTCGGAATTGGACGACAGGCGAAGAAAGATTGACCAGTGAAAATGAAATTCATATTCTGTTCTCACTCCTCGACTCCTGCTACTTCATTTTAGTTTGCGGCAAGTAAAAGTGGTGGATGGCTCTTATTCCGGTAGCGGTGTGAAAGGGTAAATATTAATACATATGAGATTTGGGACTTAAAGTTCTAGAAATTAACGTGCACCACACTATATTTTATTTTTATTTTTGGTCTTTTATATCTTATCTTATATTGGCCCAGGCAGAGATAAGGGGATGTCAAATTAACTATGCTTGGGCACCCTTCCTTTTGGCAAAAAGGTATTGTTTGGCTATAAGTATTTGAAAAAAAAAATTAATATACAAATTAGTATTAATCGACACATGTTAATTAGAGTATATATATGTAAATTTGTTGGGTGTGGCTATCTATTTTCCTCCTTATACGGGACGGTTCTGCTTACCAATTAATTAAACAAATATATTTGACAAAGAATAACGTTCCTTAGATTAAATGAATCTAATGATCTATATTTACTCTTATAAAACCAATTAAATTATTTTCCCTTCCATAAAAAAATTCTAAATTTCCATTTCAATGATTTCAATGCATGCAACCCGATCCCACCATCTCGGATCGAAATCAATTTTCCTTCTTTCCAAAAATAATAATAATAATAATAAATAAAAAATAAAAAAATTCCTCAACCTTATGTATTGTATTCTTCACCAAACCCTGAACTAAATTTACTCCGGATAATTAATTGTCCGCAGAATGAACTTCTTGTGAGACAAAAATATTTACGTCAACTAAAAGAAAAATAAGAA
>CAVNYN010213350.1:0-22593 GCA_963692815.1 Nyctanthes arbor-tristis
ATAGGTGTACAGTGACTGCCATATGAAAAAGCCATGAGAATCTAAAGAACTATAAAGACTTGATAGAGTTTATGATGCATAGACTCTTCTTTCTATAGTCTCTTCTTGCCTATAGATTACCATGTGTCAAGGTCACCTTGAAAGTGCTATTTGCCTGCTATTGTTGAAAGTCCTCTTGTCCAATTAAAGATCAACAGCTTCAAAGTCAAAGTTCCCCTTTGTTGTTTCTATGCTTCCTGAACAACCCAAAGGCTTATTCCATAGTGGCATCTTCACGAGTCCCAAAGAGAGGGCTATCCACCACCCGTACCAAATTCCTGGAAACGAAATAGCCACAAATAGACCCTAATTTGTCTCAGAATCCTATCATCTCCTGTTCTGTGCCTCTCCTCAACTATGGTCTCAAAGTTATTTAAAATGCATCTCATTTTACGTCAAACTCTTTTATCTTGTAAAGATAAAAACAAGAATCAAACATGTATCTGAAATAGTCATGTTGTCAGTGCAAAAATCACAAAGAAGTTCAATATATTTTCCAACGACAGATGAACCTGGAACAGTTAGACAAAGCAATAGCAACGGCACTTAAAAGCTTGCTAGCCTCTGGTGAATCAAGAACCACGCCGCTTGCACTTTGTGGAGCAATCACCTGACAGCATTCACATGATGAGAGAGAAAATTACAAAAGAAAAATTCATTTAGAGGAGAGGGACGGGAAGAGAGAGACCACAAACTCTTTCACTCCAAAAGAGAGCTGCAGGTCATGCAATGTCTGATCCCAATCAGCAGCTTTTTCTGGACAAGGCAAGACTTTGGATTAAAATGTAAAATCTAGACATGAACATCTAGCTACAGCCTACAATAGCATATCATAAAGTACCATCATTTGTTGTTTTGAAAGAGTACTCCATGGAATAGCTTTTTGTAGCATACTTGAACTCGGATTTGACCTTGTATAAGCCCTTTGAGAAATCCATTGGAACAGCACCCTTTACCTATCGCCAAATTTTTTTTTTGGGTGGGGGGGGGCGGGGTGGTTAATTGATGTAATAAGACAAGTGATCAGAAATATAAATCACAAGCTGACGAAGACCAACATCTCAGAATCTCTAACTAGCAAATATGGTCGACCTTGGTAGATATGCTATGGAAAATGACTCCAGATGACTTCATGTGAATTATTTAAACCCTTTCTAGGAGCTGTGCTATATAGATTACATTTCCAAGGATCAAATTTTTGTAACATCTTCTATTTCTACTGGAATATATGTCATACACATGGATTCATTGCATAGTAGGTTTCGATTTTGAGATTAGACAGTGGGAGGGAAATGATATGACAATGATTGAGGCTCAACAGAAAAATACATGTAAGATAGTAAACAGCAAGCAAAACAACACCACTGATCATGCAAATTACAAATATATTCAAGAAATATGTCCCATTATCAACCAAGTTAAAATTCATAAAGAGAAACAAATCGTCTAAAAACTTCAACTTGTCACGAAATACAATAATGATCCAAATAGAACAAATTTAGTGCACACCACTAAGTTGTGAGGTCCATCAGCCAACCACTGCCGGCAAACCACCTCAATATCAGAAATGAACCTGCAAGACACTCCACTTTATTACTTATAATTACATAATTATCTTCTCCCCGACTTTATAATCTAAAACCATTATTACTCCTAATTCGGTAATCATACCTTTCCCATGAAGACGCTAGAGTAAAATCATCGAATCTCGTAAGCTGCAAATATATCACCATTCGTTAAAAAACAAAACAAAACGAACCCACTTATGAGTTATGATCTGCAACCCCATTGATATAGGCAAAGAAAATTAGCATACCTCCTCTTCCTCCTCCTCCCCTTCTTCTTCTTCAACTAAATTGCTTTTCGAATTGCTTGTTGATGCCATGAAAGACTCAATTGGTAATCGAATATCTGCAAATTCGAATCTGATTATAGATCAGAAGACACAAACGAAACGAAACGAAACGAAACTGCCGATGGTTCCACGACGATTATTAGTGCGCGGTCAGGTGCCGAAGGAAGTCGTGTGGCTCGATTTTGCACTTCTTCACTTTTTTCACGTCTCTGATTAAAAGAAGCAATTTCAATTAAGTCACCCAAGTTTTAGAAAACTTCATTATCATCCCTAAACTCATTGTTCCGCTTTTTTCATCCAAGTTTCAGTAGAATCCAGTTTGGTCATTACAAGGTTTATATTAAAGATATTTTATTTTACTCGGCAAATGGAATTAACCTTCGGACACTTGTTACATATAGATTATAGACATGAGTTTTGATCCGGAGGTACCGAGCGACTTCGTTATGAAGACATTCATTGTATGTGACGCATTTTTTTCCGTTACATGACCCCATAGGTCATGAAACTAGTGGATCAAAATGTGTCACATACACAAAGTGTCACCATTATAGAAATATCCGGTGTCTTCGGATCAAAATTGGTAGACATGGCACCTCATGTCCCCATATTACCAATCAATGTGAAATAATAACATTACTTTTTTTAAGTACAAGTACAATCTGCATTATAAACAATACAAAACGTATATAGATTTATATATTAATGAAGTGCAACATAACAAAAATATACAAACCAACATAAAAGTTAGAAACACCAACATAAATGTTGAAAAAAAAAACATAAATATTGGAAATACCCAAACAACTCGCAATTGGTAGAATTTGAATCTAGGACCCTAAAGATTCCAAGGTCTGAACTTAGCCAATTGAGCAACGCCTTATTGACTATAAGAGCATTACTATACTAGGGAGAAAGCTCAAGGGGAAAAATTTAGTAGAAAAAATTTAATTCTCTATAATGTTCTGGGTGGAAAATTAAGGAGATTTTTTTTTTTTTTGAAAGAGAAAATATTATGCATTCATAGAATCTAAAAGTAGTACATCAAAAACAAAAAAGGGGGAAATATGTCATTCTAAAGGGTTTGACAAGGAACCCACTAACCTAGCTAAAGCATAGGCAACACGATTCGCAGACTTCCTAACCCAATTGAACCTAACTCCACTCAACTCACGAGCTACGGCAATCTTCTATAATCATAACAAAGTAGGAGCTATCCGAGTCATCCCGTTGAAGTGCATTAGAGACGACTAAGGCATCCATCTCCATGATCAAGGCTTGAGAAAAAAGGAGTTTTAGCCCAAGACAAGGCCTCTCTAACCCCCAACGCTTTCGCAATTGAAGGATCAACATCACCCCAAATTGGTATAATTTTTGCTGCCACAAAGCATCCATGCTCATCCCTTACAATTATGCCAACCCTAGCTTTATCTTTCTCCCTAAAATTTGCTACATCAATGTTTATATTGAGATAACCAGGACCAGCAGGAGGTGGTTTCCATGTGGGCTCTCCAGTTAGGAGGTGGTTTCCATGTGGGCTCTCCAGTTTGCTGCAAAGAAATTTCAAAAGGAGAAGAAGATTGTTGCGCATTTTGCCATTGATTCAGTGAAGCTCGAGCAAAATCCACCACCTTCAAATCTGAGAAAGAACGAGCTTACCACACTGTTTCATTCCGGTTCATCCATAGCGTCCAACACACCGTGCCAGTAAAATCTGCAGAGCCCCCATTAGCATCAAAAACATTACCCAGCCAATCTTTAAAATTCCAGTCAGCACCATATCCGATCTCAATATCCAGCTGCCCTCCAAACTCTAGTAGCGAATTCACAAAGCAACAAACAATGGAATATTGATTATGTATTATTACAACAAACAGGGCAATGGCTATGCACTGGAACTCTTTTAATACCCAAAAGATCACGAGTAGGCCAAAGAAAATTTTTAACTTTACTGGGAATTTTAAGACACCAAAGCTTCGACCGAAGAGGATCAATGGACGACTGTAAGTAAACGTACCTCAAACTCCTAAGCAAATTGTAACCACTCCAAAGAGAATAAGTACCAGACTTCCTCATGGAGCCAAACTATGCGATCTTCAATGTGGCGAGTGCTAAGAGGAATGCTTCGAGTAAGTCATCTATTCGTGTCATTGAATAAATCATTTAGGAGGTCTAGATACCAGCCACGATTACCTTCAAGCATAAAATGATCAACTGTAATTACATCTGCCCCCGGGATAAGTTATAAAGTAATAACAGCTTGATGTTGATTAGGTAACCAAGGGTCTTTCCAAGCCCGAATAGTGTTCCCACGACCCACTCTCCACCTACAGCCATCCTTCACCAAAGATTGAGCAGCCATAATACTCCTCCACACGTAGCTTGGAGTATGTCCCATAGTGGCTTCAAGAAAAATCGAAGAGGGGAAGTATAGAGACGAATAAACAGGAGACAAAAGCATTTTGTTCGACAACGAACTTCCATGCATGTTTCCCCAAAAGTGCCAAATTAGAATCATGAAGCTTCTTAGATCCCATCCCTATTCCTCCTCTGTTTTTTGGTAAACTAAGATTTTCCCAACAAATCCAGTTAATCCCTCTCCCAGCTTGCTGAGTTGATTTCCACCAAAAATTATTCATTAAGCGTTCACTCTCTTCACACAACTGTATAGGAACCAAGAAGACACTCATGACGTAGTTTGGCGTTGCTTGAGCAACTGTTTTTAGCAGAATCTCTTTTCTTGCTCTTGATAAAAAAATTTCTTTCCAGCCTTGCAACCGCTTCCAAACTCTGTCGTTGCTTGAGCAACTGTTTTTATCAGAATCTCTTTTCTTGCTCTTGATAAAAAAATTTCTTTCCAGCCTTGCAACTGCTTCCAAACTCTGTCTTTAATGAATGCAAATATTTCCTTCTTTTTCCGTCCCACCATAGATGGCAAACCGAGATAACGGTCATGTCCTTGGAACGCTTGAATCCCCAAGCTAGATCGAATGCTGAGCTGCCTCTCAATATCCACATTAGAGCTAAAACAAATGGTTGATTTCTGGAGATTAATAGACTACCCCGACTCCCTTTCATATTGCCTCAAAATCTCATTAATAGTGTCACATTCCCTTGTGTTAGTACGAAAGAAAATAAGGTTGTCATCTGCAAAAAACAATTGAGAAATAATAGGAGCATATCAAGAAATGTAACAACCGTGTATAGCTCCAGCTGCTTATTTTTTATCATCAGAGACAAGCTTTCAGCTTTTATAATGAATAGGACTTGAAAATTAAAAATTAAAACTTATTTTTAAAGAGAGAAATAAAAGGACTTGATTTCTAGTGCGTCCTCCCAAGAGTATATTAAAATTTTTGTATGTCTATTCTACGTACAGTAATACCGCATTAACTCTCTCATCTAACAGATAAACCAAGAAATTGTCCTCAACAAAGGTAAATGGTACAATGGAATACTTTCTTGAATATCATTTCATATTATATGGTTCAATCCACCGGTCCATCCGCGGCTAACAGTTTTGCGTTGGTACATAACATAGGCAAAGCAATACGTTACAGAAAATACAAGGAATAATCAGCTTTAGTTTCATTTGTAATCATACAACATTCATCACTACGTTGTTGATTCTTAATGGTACATTAATTTTTCAGTCTCCTCTGAATCTACCTTTGGTATCTACTTTGCTTTCAGATTGCCGCGTCAAGTGAAGCATCTACCTTGTCGGACTGGCCAGGCTCGATAATCACGTTTCTGGTTGAAGGCAATCCTGCAACTACCTCTTCTTCAATGCCACACTCATTCGTCCCTCTTCTGATTTTGAAGTATCCGTCCTGCAATTCGATAAATATACTCACATTGAGATTTGAACATTTTTCATAAGAACGTGTAACAAAGAAGAAAAATGTTATTAATCACTATGTTATCTCCCCTCCGGCCTCCACTATAGTATGAGATGGCAGGAATCATCACTCGATCCCCACACCACATCCCAAAACTATAGCAGAAGAAACCGTGAATGAAATCATCCACATTCAACTTTGTTGTAGTAGCCTATAAAATGACTTGGGGGAGAGAGGGAGGATTTAGCAGAATACGTACATCTCCCCAGCTTCTATTCCACTGATTTGCTAAAAGCTGCAACACATTGAGTAAAGCGTTAAATGTAGTATTCAGATATAAATTCAAAATAAACCAAGAAGCTACTACGAGAGATTACTTCCTATTCTTACCCAATAATCCTCCCCATCATCGGTGGTTCCCCATCCTATAAGCTTCACAGCATGACCACCCATCACACCACCTGTCACGTGCTTGTAAACTCCTGACTTGTAATGAGCAAAATCCTGTAATTGATGAAAATATAGCCAGTCAATGAATGAAGAATACACAGCATTGCAAACAGAGGCTTAAAATCGTAAAAAGAGTTGATGTAACGAGCAATCAGCTGAGTCAAAGCACGACTGTGGTAAGGTCACATTCAACTTGTTTTCAGAAATAACGGGTATTTTTTCATGCTCAAGATCGGAAGAGCGTCGTGTAGATTCCCATAATCAAAACAAACACTTATTAATTGGCATGCATAACTAAAAATCAAAACCATATAGGGCATAATACAGAGATCAATAAGACCAACTACCAGAGTACAAAAATTCACCTCATAGACAGTGAATGAAACCTCCACTGGTCCATTCTTGTAGACTTCTGCCATTATACTGTGTGGATCCGAACTGATTCTATAAGCATTAACACTGAAGTGCTTTGATTGATCCCAAAGAAGGTTATCTTGTACGCATTTTTTTTCACACTTAGGTGTTGGGAATGCAGGCTCACAACCTGGGTGGGAACACCCAATGTTATCGAAGTAAGGGTCACACTGCAAAACGAGAGAGACATTCAGTGGTAGAACAAAAATAAAGCAATATTCTCGTAAAATTAGGATCATGTAGGATGTCAAACCAATATCACTTGCACCACACTATAACCATTCTGACTAACAATGAGACAAAGCAGTACCTCCTCAGTGACAACACCATTTTGGACAAAGTATCGCCATGCTGCCATGGGATAACCCCCATCACAGCCGTCACCACATAAAAAGCCACAGCAAGCCAGGAGATCATTGACAGATAGGGAAATATTCTGCAAAATAACCGTTATCATGCATATAGGGGACATATACAGAGGGGCCTACATGGAGAAGAAGGAGATTTTAACCGGAAGTATGAATTTACCATGCCCAAGTGAATGCAGAAGCGATCAGAGAGTGACTCAACAGCACCAAAAGCCCAACAAGAACCACAATGTCCCTGATAAATAGAAAGATAGATTAGCATAGAATCTGAAATGACCATTTCCCTTTGAACAATCACACTTTTAGGATGGGTACAGAATCAAGTTACCTGATCTTTAATGTGGAAACGGAGACATGGAAGAAAAAGGAAAGAAAAGGATTAGTGCCACTGCTGTGGAAACATAACAAAACAGGACTAAGGAACTAACTGACCAAGTATTCTTCCAATGGTACTGCACTGAGACCAAGCTGTTCGTGAGTCAAAACTTTTGGGCAACTTCAGACTTTTTGCATGTGTTACAACAGAAATGCCCTTCAAATCACCCGTCGGCATTGGTTTGACTCCAAGAAGGTGCTTAAACTCGGTAACCTGGAATATTTAAGCATTTCTCATCATGCAGGGGCCAAAAAGATCAAACTAAAGCTAAAGGTTGCCAATTTCATCAAACAGTAAGTACTATTAACCAAGAAAACTCACTGTATGGTTTGCAAATCGAGGATTCATTGCAGCTTTCCAACCAGCTTGAGCATTTTCATTGATTGAATTAACAACTGACTCCTGCATGGCAATTATTATGAGTTTATGACAGAGTTATATTCTGAAGCAGAATATATAGATTAAACAAAAAATACTTCTCTTCAGGCAGAAGAGCACCTGAAGAATTTCTCTGTCAAGTTTTAGCTGAGGAATAGGCTTCACCGCAACCTGCAAACAAAATGCTCAAAGTTAATTGGAAGCACCATAATAATCACAGGAGGATCACATCTGCACCCACCTATTATCATCAGTGTGATATATGCTAACACTATACATGCAAATACAACATAACTTGGTTTTCCATATCCTGGAAGATAGAATAATGGCCAAATCCCAAAAAAATTAAGCAAAGGGATCAATTCGCAAACGCGATTAAATTGGTGGATGCAATTTTGACAGAAAGCCAAATTTGATAGAAGTTGGGCGAACGGACAGCGCATGCATGTTTTCGTGTGTGCAAAATCGAAGAAATATAAAGGTAATATACATGGGGAAATTATGATAGGAAAAAGGAAACTTATCAAAGTGGGAAACTAAATTGCTGAGAAATCATGCATGTAAACGTAAAAATTGATCAAGTCAGGGATTAGAGCTGTAAGTCGAATAGATACATGGAGCTAGTAAGAAAACCAAAAGATGCTGTTAGAAAAATATAGGAGAGAGAAGATTGTGGAGAATAGATATAGAGCTTGGGTATTCCGCAAGAAATGGCACTAAGCATTGTGCAATAAATGCCTCCGGTCATTGAAACTGTCTACCAGCCCCTCACTACTCGCCCCTAAGCATCTTACTCCAAGAAATTACTAATTGGTAATTTCTCCCTCCCGTAGATGAGTCATTCTTGTGTTTTTCCATCACTTAGTAAGTACTGATGTTCTTGAGGAGTGGCTTTTAACAAGTTATAGAGACATCCAGAAAATTATTATTAGAAAATCCAGAATTTCCTTTTAACTGTTCAACGTCTAGGCAGTCTAAACATGGAAAGTGTTGAAAATGGAGACATTGTCATCAGGGTGATTGAACCAGATGCTAGCTTGGAAAGCTTCACTTCGTTTAATTGTTTTTATTTATTTTTATTCCTTTCAAGTTAACTGACATCGGACTTAATTTGATCTTTTAGATATTAGGATTCTAGCTTTTGGAGTGTGTTTAAATATCTTGTTTTCCTACAATTTAACAGGGCTGTGTATGAATATATTTATTCCGATCTCTTCTTTGATGATCTGCTCAATTGGTATTTTATATCACACAATTAGCAAAGTTGTATGACCAAATAAACAGTGTTTTAAAAAAATGGAGCATCTAAAAAACTAGTCCTCTAGATGGCAAAATCTAGTTCTCTTTTTTACTTTTTCCTTCTCGAACGTCAGTTCTCAAAGATTTAGTGCTTAGTACAGAAGATTCAGTTCTCAAAGATTTAGTACAGATCGCGTTTCTCAGCATCTAAACAAGCCTTTTATGCTCCAACTACTAATTTTTTACTTGAGCAATAAATATTCATTATAAAGTAATTTTTTCCTTATATTTATTAGGATAAATTTGACAGAACTGAAGGTCGTATCAAGCTAACGTGCAAAAAAAGGAAACCACATGACGGGAAAGAGGAAAGACGATCGATCTAAGGTTCAACCAAGCTCCCACATAAAAATCTTAAGATCAATCACATATTCAAACCCGAAATCCTCATCTTCCATCGATTTTGTCAATAAAGCTACAACCCAATCAATCAAAGTATTAACCATGAAGAATCAAAAAAAAAAATTACGAAAGAGAAAAAGACAAGGTGAACCTGTAGCTGAAAGGTGGAGATGAGAAGCAGAACAACGAAACATATCCCCTTTGCTGCATCCATTACTCCTCCCTTTCTTGCACCCTTGGATTTCTCTTCTCAGCTTCAACTGCCAAGCAAAGAATTTATACACAATGAACAGGATAGGGAATCTCAATTATTCATACTCTTCTGACGTCATCGGAATGGAAAAAAGGATCAAACTGATTGGCCTACGGCCCCACACTTCCGTGTTACTGTGTTAGATTTTTTTCGGGGCCTTAATTTCACACATCATCTGGGGTTGGGTTAGTATTGGTTAGAGCATCTCCATTGGTTTCTCTATATTTAGAGCATCAGATCTGAAAACCCGGCAACCCGATCTGACTGACCTACTATGGGTCAGGTTGAGTCGGGTCAAAGTGATCAACGGGTCCAGTGGCTGGCGAAATGGGCAAAACCCGACTCGGGTTGAGTTAGGGTGACGGGTAGACTCGGGGCAACCCGGCCAATCCGTCTAAGCGAAACCCAAGTCGGGTTAGACTCGACTCACCCGAATTCCCCTCCCCCCCTATTTTTTTTTTTTTGGCTTCCAACGAAAAGGTGTTTGTTTGCATTACATTTTGACAATTTCATTTTTCATATAAGGCACACACAGACACACACTCTCAACTTCTCAAATCTCAAGTCTCAACTAGGAATAGTAATGGGTGGATATGCCCGCCCGCCCCCGCCCCCGCCCCCGCCCCGTTGAGGAAATCCCTGCCCCGTACCGGATTCATTCAGATACGGGTCGGGGGAGGTTATGTGCGGATAGGAAAAAATTACCCGTTACCCTCCCCGTTAAGGAAAAAATCTTTAAAAAAAAAAAGAACGGCGTGGTGCGGCGGCGTAGGCTTTGGGATTGGATGGACTAATGGAGATTTAAAGTTGAAGGGTTCAAGCTAGATAAAGAAAGAGACGAGATGAAGGGAGTTGATTTAGGGATAGGGTTTGTTTTGTCTTTGAATTAATTATTTTTTTTTTAAGAAAGCTCAAATTTTAAATGAATTAATTATTAATGTTAGTTAAAAATTTAACAAAAAGGGTACTAGTAAGGATGGTTAAGGTTTATTATTTCCATCTTGGGTATCTGGGATCAAACTCTCACCAACTCACTACTTAGGCTTAAATTTTTTCTTAAAAAAAATAAATCGGGTATAGGGTAGGGGGCGGCTTGTACTCGACCAAGACCCAATAAGACTTCAAAGCGAAATCCTTCACCCTGTACCCGCCCCAATACTTAACAAGGCGGGTAATACTCACGGGTATCGGGTAATACCCGTCCCGTTGCCATTCCTAGTTTCAACTCTCAATCCTCTTATTTTTCACATAAGGCACCCACAGACACACACTCTCAACTTCTCAAATCTCAAGTCTCAACTCTCCTCTCATTTTTCACATAAGACACCCACAGACACACACTTTCAACTTCTCAAATCTCAAGTCTCAAGCCTCTTATGGACGGATGGACCCAAGAGTTGAAATCCAATTTCCTCCACTGATCCGCGCCCGCGATGCAGCCGCAGCCGCAACCGCTGTGATGTTGGTGCCGCGGTGCAGTTTCCGCTACGACAGTGGTGACGCCGTTACCAGCCATGATCTGAGCTGGTGATGCCGCTGCTACTGCCTTACTGGGCCGCCTTACAGAGCGCCGCCGCAGGGGATGCTGGTGCAGCACCGCCACAATGCTGGAGTCTGCCTTTGGATTTACATTTTCTTTCAATTGACATCAAGATCTAACTTGTAAGAGTGTATAGAAACTAGGGTTTTTTATTTTGCAATGAGTATATAGAAACTAGGGTTTTTTTTGTTCAAAACTATCTTGTACAACGAGGGCCTTTTAAATTTTTTGGGCCTCCAAATTCACAAATGAATTTTGATTAGGTGTTCCTTTTTTTTTTAAAAGTTTTGGGCTGCTTTCAGTATTGGGCTGGTACTGGGCCTAGGGATACATAACGAGCCGGTCAGCTCAGCCCACAAAAAGCCCGAGCCGGCTTGGCTCGTGGCTCGTTTATTAGGAAGCCCGGGCCCGAGTCGAGCCCCAAAAGTTAGTTAAGGCTCGGGCAGGGCCGGCCCGTGTGACTCGCCTGGCTAAAACAGGCCGACCCGTGCCAAAATTTAAAAAAACCAAAAAATTTACTCAACAAAAAGCTTGCTTGTTCAAGGAAAAGTTAGCCAAACATTGACAAGAAATTGATAGGATAGGACGTACTGACAAGAAAAAAGACTCATTTAAGGGCTTGTGCTTGGGAAATATAAAATAGGGATAATTAGACGTAAGACCTTTTTTTCAAAGACACACTTAATTTTACTCAATACTAATTGTGAATTTACCACTCTACATTATTAATATACCATTTTCTTAATTTACTTTTATAGTTTTTAATAACAATTAAATTATTATTTTTTATTTCTTAATTTAATTTAATTTGCTTGTAGATTTTATGTCTTACATTCCCTAACCTTAGCCGACATCCACTCCTCCTTCATCATCAATTCACCACCCTTCAAGCCGCCGCCGCCACTGCCGCCACCACCACGGCCACTGCCTGTGCCACCGCCGCCACCATAATTGTCCACTTGATACCATCTTTCTCAATGAATGAAAGAGAGGGGGAAGCAATTGACATGAAGCAAAAGAGAGAGTGGTTTGACATGAACCAATAGGGGAGGTAGTTGCTCTGTAACGGATACTATGCTGCGAGCAGTGACTGCTGTTGCACGCAGCAATGAGCAGACGTTGTCTCTACTCTGTTGCTGCGGGGCTGCTATTTAGAACTGCCATTTTACATTTTTTTTTTTGAATTTTTCATGGTTTCCTAGCAGTGATACATCATTAAAGGTAATATATCTTTTATAATGCACATACTGTTGACATCTGAAAATTTTTTATGCCACGGCCTTCGAGATGGAAATGTGTTGCTAAGCCATTTTGATGCCATTTAAGTTTACTCTATGGACTATCCCATTTGAAGAAATTCAAAGACTATCTATTAGCTTTTCCATCCCTGTGGTTTCCCTGCCGTTTTCTCCGTTTTATTTTTTAAAATTTCACTTAAATCAATCTATGTTGTTTTACAGTTCTGATTCCGGTGTGTTACCATTTTACCTTTCTTTTTTTATGGTTGTTACCGTTCTTTTCTATGTTCTCTTCGGTGAGCTTTTTGTTATTGTTACCAATTTTATTTTTATTTTTTTATTTAAAGGTTTTTTTCCTTTAGTCTGCGCATGTTGTGGAGGCACTTGGGTGGTTTTTGCTCTCTTTTTTTTTGGTATATTTAGTGCTTTTGCCTTTTTTTTTTCCTACAGTGGTAACACACTGTTTACGTGTTTTTTGAGTCTTGTTGCCACGCATCATGTGCTTGTTACCATAATTATTGTGTTTTCTTTACCGGAAGAACATTGTTAATATGTTTTTCCTTGACTTACTACAGTTTGTTACCATAATGTTGTACTGGCAATATAGTTTTTTCGGTGAAATTTTCTGCAACGATAACACTCAATTTACATTTTTTTGGGTTTTGTTGCCCGCAACACGTGATTGTTGCCATCATTAAAGCGTTTTCTTTACTGGAAGAACATTGTTAATATGTTTTTCCTCGACTTATTATGGTTTGTTACCATAATGTTGTACCGGTAGCATAGTTTTTCCGGTAGAAAAACTAAACTTTTTTACCATCATTTTCTCCAAAATTTTGTCAACCTGATTTTTTTTGTGGTCTTTTCTCTCATTTTTTTTTATTTTAATTACTAAGTGGTGGTAGTGGCTTGTGGCTTGTCGCAGTGGCCAGCCTTTCACAGTTAGTGGTGGCGACAATGACGGCAATGGGGACTTGGTGGTAGTGTGAATATTTTTATTTTTTTATTTTTTGACATTACATGGAGATTGTAGGGGAGCGGAATCGAACCCTTAACCAAGAGAATAAACAATCAACACAGATGCCACTAGACTATAAAAGTCTTGGCGTAGTGTGAATATTTATTATTCTAGTAATAAAATAATAATAATAATTGAATTTAATAAAAATTGGTTTGGGGTACTTTTGCAATTTAAAAGGATATTTTTACAAATAGTTTTAAAAATAAGGTATTTTTCAAACCTCCTATCAACTAAAGAAGTTTTTATCAAAAGAACCCTATAAAATATTGAAATGATTGCATTGAATAAAGGAAAAGAAAATTGAATTCGTTGAAATTTGCCAAGATAATGAATGATGGGATTTGTGCATGGGAAATATAAAATATTGAAATGATTGCATTGAATAAAGGAAAAGGAAGGAAGTTGAATTCGTTGAAATTTGCTAAGATAATGAATGTCTTGTACATGGCCCCGCAAGCTAAGATTTAATATGAGTGATGGTCTGAACAAAGAAAAAGGAAATATGTCTTGTACTTGTGCATAGGAAATACAAAAATTGATATTCAATAGCGTTAGTCTATTAGGGTAGGGTAGCTGGGAAAAAGAAATTGTAGTTGAGTTGTGGGATTTCCGGGAAATGTATACACGTAAAGATTGTTCATTGTATTTGTTCAGATTGCTCAAGAATCAAGCTTTCAATTTGGACGTTCTGAATATCAGAACGTTCAAATTTTACACAAAAACAATAAGAAAAAAAGAGTTAAATTTTTGACCAAAATGCTAAAATTTTACACTAACATTTTACACAGCGAAACAAAATCTTATTTGCTTTTTTATTCCAATCACGAGATCAGTTTCTCAATTTGGCAGTATTAGAATATAAATTCTTTTTTCTAGTTTCATATTTTCAACTTTTTTCATACAAATATTTGTATTATAAGTGTTACAAATGGAGTATACCAACTAAATTGATAAACTTTTGGGAACTTCAAGCACTCAATTTACCCAAAATGCTTTTGAAAATCCTCCAATCGACTTGGATGCTACTCATGAAGAAGGAGCAAGAGAAGGTAAACGAATAAGAAAGAAGTCATCTGAAGCATGGCAACACTTTACCAAGAAAAAAGTTGGTACTCAAGATGGAGTAGATATTTAGAAAGCATATTGCAAATATTGTAGTAAAGAGCTTAGTTGGGAGGACACTACAAGGAATAAGCCCAATAGCCGCGACTCGCGTCGTCGTAAAATGTGTATATGTCGCCGAAATGTGTGATAGAAACGACAAAGTCGCCTACGAATAGGGGTGGGCGTCAGACGGGTCGGGTCGGGTTTGGTCTCAACCCGAACTCGACCCGACACTGAGTCGGGTTGGCGATTTTGGAACCGAGCCGACTCGACTCGGTTCCATAACCCGACTCAACTCGGGTTGACTCGGGTTGGGCCGGCCCAACTTGAATTTCGGCCTAGAATTTCACCAATTTATTTTTTTCGCATATTTCAATGTGATTCAAGCCCAAAAAATTAAAAATCGAGTTTTGTTATTTTTTTGGGCACGTTTCAATGTGATTCAAGTTTAATAAAACTAAACAAAGAACTTTAGTTGAGAGAGAGTTTTTGAGTGTTTTGAGTGAAATTGTAAAAGGAAAAACAAACTAATAATAAAGAGTGAAAATGTTGTGACCTTAAAACGAAAAAAAAATTTGGTAAAAAAAATATATCTATATATAACCGGGTTGACCGAGTTGGGTTAAGCGGGTTGACCCGGGTTGGACCGAGTCAACCCGAAACTCGACTCGACCCGGTCGGGTCCCCTTTACCCCTAACCCGCGGCCGACCCGATTGCTAAAGTAACCCGACCCGATCTGACCCGTTTCGGGCCGGTAGGGTTGGGTTCGTCGGATTACTGGATCGGATGCCAAGCCCTACCTACGAATGTCGTAGCTAAAAACTCGTGGTAGTAGATCCATAGCGGCAACTAGTGTCGCTGCAATCTAAGAGCCACCCAATAGAGGCGACGCAGTCGCGACCGTATGATCGATGGGTTTCGATCATTAAAAAAAAATTAACCTGACCCGTCACTATTTAGCCCGACCCAACCCCCCTCCCCCAGCCAGCCCAGCCCAGCCCAACCCAACCCAACCCCATAGTCCGGTCCTTTTCTATCCTTATTTAATTAAATATTATTTGCCTATGTGAGGAGTCGAACCCTGCACAACTTGACTTTTGGTTATTACCTTACTTTTATAATATATATTATATAGATTATTATAACTATAGTGACGCATATCTTCCCTATAACAACGATTTTTTATCGTTAAATACAAAAACAAAGGCAGAAAATTTTTCCACCAATCATATAAAGACGATATCTATGGGTCGTCGTTTTAGATCAAGAAATATAGCGACGACTTTTACACGTCACCTCTATAGATACCAATATACAGCGGCGACATCACTTGTCGTCTCTGTAGATACATCCTACAACGAAAACATTATAATGTCGCCGGTATAGGGTAATGACTGCTGCGGCGACTTAAAATTGCCGCTGTAGCCAACGTTATAGCAACGACATCTGACGTTGTCGTAAAGTATCGCTACTATAACTCATGTTTCTTGTAGTGAGAGTTACCTTTGATATTTATTTTATCTTCTGTGATGGATCCTAGATTTAATTTAAAAGGCACTAACTTTCTTGTAAAAGAAATTAAGCAAAACTTGGATTTAGAATTTTCTCCTCCAAAAATAGAAGATTGTTTATTAGAAATGTACATGCATTATGCTGCAATGGAAGGTCAAGGTAATACTTCTTTCAAAAGTCTCAAAAGTCAACCTTCTTGTATCGTGAACCTTTAAATGAAATGTGAGTGTTTTTAGATGTAGATGTTCCTTCAACTAATTATAGTTCATATGGCCATGACACAGTAAGTGTTGCTAATACAAATAGCAATATTCCAGCTAAGTTATTTTGATTTTTTTCAAGTAAATGTTCGAAGTGTTTTATCACCTAAAGAAGTGGAGTCTTTTAATGTTTTAAAATGGTGGCGGTGTAACGCAAGACAATATCCAATTATACCAAAAATTACGCATGATCCACTAACTCCTCCAGTATTGACAGTAGCATATGAATCTGCGTTTAGTTTAGGTGGTCGGATATTAACCGATGAACTATCAAGACTTAAAGAAGATATATTAGTGGCTCTAATATGTCTAAAAGATTGGGAATCTGGAGAATTACGTATATAACATAAAGTGGATAGTATGTTAGCGGAGGAATTAGAGCAACAAAGTATTGGATGCTTGTTTTAATTCTGTAAGTTTCAAATCTCTTTATTTTTAATTTTACAAACTTTATTTACTCTTAAAACAATTGTATATGAAATGTTTCATTCATGTACAATTTTAACTCCGCCTATAATGAATGTAGTCAGTCCTAAGCCCGAAAAAAAGGAGGAGGGTTATCTTTGTAATAATTTAATTATTTTTCTTGTAATTTCATATAAAGGGTAATTATATTGTCACTATTATTTTTATTTATCACACCACATTTTATCTCTACCACTACTATGTTTGTGTTATTTATTAAAAAAATTGAGCCAGCTGAGCAGCTTTGCTTGGCTCGGAAAAGGCCTGAGCTAAAGCTCAGGTCGAGCTTAAATTTCGCGACCGGGCTTTGGCTCCGCTAAATTTAGACAGAGCTCGAGCCGAGCTCAGCTCTAGCCTAAATTTAGGCGTTCGGCTCGGTTAGTTGACATAGCTAACTAGGCCAGCCCAAACTGAGAATCCGACTCAACCCGAGTTGACTAGGGCTGAGTCAGGTTTTAGAACCGAGCCGGGTCTGCTCGGTTCTGAAATCTCAAACCCCGATAGTTTGTTGGGTCGGGAGCAAACCCGACCCACCCGACCCGTTGCCTAGGCCTACCTATATTTAGGGGAAACCCATTTTATTTTAATTTTTTGTTTCTTTTAATTGAATATAAGAGTAGGAATAACATTTTTATTTAATTAAAATAATACTTAATTTGTATAATAATTATAATTAGTTAATATTAAATAATTTATATCTCAAAAGTAGCTAAATAAAGAATATCGTTGGGAATAAAAATTAAAAAATATGTAATATTTGAATTACAAAAAATAAATTAATAGTATTAATAAAAACACAAAAAATTGAGAACTCAAAATTAGAATAATTATGTATTAAAAACTAAAATTAATTCACGAATGTCATTGTTGTAATTAAACTAATGGCACTTTCACAAATAAAGGAATGACATTTTTTTTAATTATTCACCTCCCCTATATTTGGAGGAGGTGATAGGGGACGGTTGGAGGCAAATGGTCCTCCAAATTCTCCCAAATTTGGGGGACTTTTGGAGATGCCCTTAGGTCTTTAACATTTTTCTCAACATGTTGAGTCTTTAACCTTTCATTAATTCACACAAATAGTGTCTCTTTATGGGTTTCGTCAATTTGTTTGTTAACTTCTTGACCAAATTACCATTATGTCCTTATCGTTTTTAAATTTAAAAATAAAAAAGAAAATATAAAAAAATAATACAAAACTTTTATTTAAACAAAGGGGGCATTTTCACTATTTCCTTTTTAGCTGGAGCATTACTTTAAATTATTTTTTATATGCTTTTAAATCGAGTCATTATTAGAATACTTCTTTTATATATAATAAATATGGTTTAATTAACATTTCATAGTTTACAAAATTCCCATCACGGTATAGTCACGGAGAAAAATAGAAAGTTTAATTTCATGAAGTATAAAAATGACAATTGGCCGGGTCGAGATTGGGTATGCGACACTTGTTACCTTACCAATCAAAAACTTTTTCTCTCATCCCACTTAAATCGGGGATTGGTCTAGGATGGGCTGGGACATAGTGATGGCATCGGGGCGGATTTGAGGCGGATAGGCCCTGCCCCGCCCAATTAACATTTTTTGCCGCCCCGTCGTCCCGACTATTATAGGGCGGGGCTCTGGTCGGTTTGCTGCCCCGCTTAATTATTTTTTATTATTATTATTTTTTTGGAGATTTAGTGGTAACTTTTGGGATTTCTATGCTAATTGAAATTAACAACCACCCTAAAAAAATTTTTTTTAATAAAACTTGGAGTTTTGTAATTGATTTTTCTTTCCTTTTTTTTTAAAAACACCTAAACAGATCGAACGCCCCACCGCCAACCCACGAGACGGCATTTTTCTGCCCCGTCGGTTCGGGGCACCGCGAGTATTCGGCCGAGTCAGGGTAAATTGTCATCCCTACTGGGACGGTTAATATTATTGGTCAATTTATATATATATATTTATATATTTTTAGTTTCATAAAATTGCAATTGAAATTATTAAACTTTCTTGATAAGTTTTATCATTTTTTTACTTTTCTAACAATTAGAATTTTTAGTTAATATTTTTATTTTTAGCAAGAAATTGTTAAACGGGTCGGGTACGAGTAAAAATTATTATAACCTGTCTGGCTCATTGTTAAATCGGGTCAATCTTCTTTACCTCATACTTGGCCTAATTACCCGTTTAGTCTGGTATTCCCTATCTTAATAGGATCGGGTACTTGTGAGTGTCGAGTTTGGCGGGTTTTTTTACAATCACTATTAAGATCACTTAATAGTATTCTATATCGAGTACACACATAATTACTATTAGTTAATAACAAGATAATCAAAATATTACCGTTCAATATGACTAATCATACATCACTTAGCATTTCGTATTGTTTTGGTATCTTTCCGTGCAATGCACGTGTGAGAATCTAGTTTATTTATACAAAAAAAGTAACCTAATAACAACTCAATTAAAAAGCTTATAAAAAGTAATTAAAAATTAATGCATCAATTAAAAAGGAAATAGTCTAATGCAAATTACGAAATACTTCCTAGATAAGAGAGATATATACTAAAAAAATTTAAATTAAAAAATCAAAAAACTTTGAATATATTAATCAATGAAAATATCTAAAGAATATATGATATAAAAATCTCGGATTCAAGATCTCAGTCGTCGATTAGCAATGATAATAAATCGGAAAGGATTTGCAAAATCTAAGAGAAAGATTCTTGAAGATAAGAATAGATAAGGATCATAATCTATAATTAATTGAAAAAAATAGGGAAATATTAATTTACAATTTATCACAGAATTTACCTAATATATAAGAAAAAGTCTAAAATGAACCCACTTAAGACAGTTTCAACAGGAAAAAATGACCTCAATCACAGACTGACACATCACCTGATACACATCATATGACAGCATCTCATTATAAATCGAGTTCCGTAAGAAACCCGGCCTTAGTTTCTTAGAAATTTTCATATATATATATATATATATGTATATATATATTTTTTTTTCACTTTTATTCTAAATTCTAAAAATATTCTCTTACCATCATGTTACTAATAGATTATTGTGCCAGTCGACCAATGAAAACAAAACACATGCCCTATAACCCTGAATCTTCCAACTAGGAAAAGAAAATTTTCACATTTCAGTTCAAGACTATTTAGTATTTGGTTCAATTTAGATTATCATCAAAGTGACATATAACATGACATATGAAAATCCTACTGTTCGGGTTTCTTTTTGTCAACTTACTTATCCTAATCCTATATATATATATCCTATCCTAACTATATATAAAGCGCTTATTGCAATGATCACTGTTCATCCAATTTTAGTACAACATTTGCTGCACAAAGTACCCCTGGACGACATTTTTTTGTTACCAATTTTACCCGTCCTTCTTTGACCAATTTTCATCGTCTTTCTTCGCTTCTAACCTTGGCTCAAAGCACTATACCGCTCTCACCTGCTCCCCATACCTTGCTTGTCTTTTTGCACTCCACCTCTCTTCCTTTTCTTCCCTTCATAGGCAGAAATTAAAAATTATTGGGTCTCCCTTTCCCCCCCTTCTCTCTCTCAAATTTTCTGGTTCCCGTTCTTTTTTCGTCTTTGTACAAATTTCACAAATTTCCATATCCATTCCCTGCATAAGGTTACAGCTGGCGGCATCAGAAATGGCAAAGAAACGGAGGGAGGATCTGATGAAGAGGACCGACCCTTGAAGAGGTAAAAGGAAAATGGCAAATTTTGCTTACAATTGATTTTGTTACTTCGACCTATAAAAACTCCTCTGCATAATATACTTTAACAGCCAAATTGGATTGGGTTTTGATGTTATTTTATTGATGGAGGAAAGATTAGATTTTTTGATTATTACATGGAGATATATAATTGTTGTGTTTGTCATTATTTGATGGTGAATTGGGTGCATGTTTTGTATAATAGAGGGCCTAAGACGGTTCGCAATTGCTGGAGATTTAGGATAATATTAGAAGTTGTCGGAAGTAAATCTTTTTGCACATGGAAGATGTCAACTTTTTTCATTAGTATGTTAACACAAAAAGTTTTGGTATTAAAAATTGTTGAATTTTGTTCCTTTTGAATCAGTTATGTATAATACAGGACTTAATGTTTTCGATTTATTATCTTCTTTGATGGTTGGTTGCTTTATTGCAAAAGTTTTTTAAAGGTTCGTAGGCTAAGTACAACAAAGAATTAAATGTGCCGAACTTGGTATTCTAAAGGACGAACAAGAAAATGAGCTACCAAACTTCCCCTCCTAAATTCCTTTTTTACCTCCTTTGGTACAGTTACTGTGTGTTCTAAGTATCTAGGGATGTATAGATCTAGCAAATACATTGGATTTGTTTCTAACTTGTATGTTTTTTGCAGACCTCAGCAAATGTGAAACAATATCATGCAACATGTTTTGCTCTTATCACTGGCATCGTACTGGTCTTCTAGCACCAACTGTAAGTTTTGTGTTAACTTAATGCTTAACTTTTTAGCTTCTTGAAATTTTGAAATGCTATCTTTTGTTGAAGTGAATAGTAAGATGATCCTCTGTATTGCTGTCCTCCTCTAATTCTCCATCTGTTTGAAAATTCTGATATGCTCTGTTACCTTCCAGCCAAATGGAAAGGGTTCTCTTTCTTCTCGTTTCCTTTATTGATTTATGGTTAAGAAATATGATATTTTAAGTTTGTTTGCTTGCTAAAAATACGGTTTTGATTTGCACTTTTCAAATTGTTTGGCATAGATAGTGAAGGAAGAGATGGTAGACTCTAAATTTAGTCCGTCAGTGGTGGTCAGGTTGATGAATACTTGACAATGACATTGTCAAAAGACCTTTCCAACATCCCTATATTAGCAAGAATGTGTAAAGATTGATATCATTAGATTTACGTTCAGTTCCTAATCCATATATTGTTTTCCATTGCTTATACTAGCTGGAGTTAGAACTTGGATTAGGAGGTACACGATGATGTGGCATGCATGTGCCAATGCAATTGAGGTAAGCTGATATTATTTTTTTTTTTGTGGCTAATTAAGTTATTTTCCACAATAATAGTGCATAGGACATAATTTCTTTTGCTTTTGTAGATGCCGACTACAGTGGTATTAATTTATTGAGGCACATAATGCAAGTTGACCATTATAGTAACTGAAGATCTTCTATATGAGTTTAACTTAATTAGGATATTTGAATGTATAGTTACCATTAGTTTTGAAGAGCTAAAAATATTGTATGCTTATTTTAGAAAAGGATGTTAGAATTTAGGTGATTAATTGCCTGTTTACAAACTCATTTTAATGAGTTCCAACGAGAAATAAGAGAGATTGCGGGGGGGTTAAACGGTGGAGATTTGTACAATACATGCGGGTCCTATAAAATATGTGGAAGTGATTAGTTTGACTACTAATTTTTATTTAAAAATGGAATTGATTTGCAAAGATGGTCTCTTTTCTTGAATTTGTTATATTTCTTCTGTGTATTCATTTGGTTATGTTATATTATGTCATTTTCTATGTTTGATTGGAATTTTTCCATAGTCACAAAGTTAATGAAAGAGATATATCATTTTCCATGTTTTTGTGATGATGGTCAGATCATTATTAATGACCTCACCATAATCACGAGGTTAAAGTTTTTTGTTTATTTATTTATTTTTGAAGGGACTTGTAGTTTAATAATGCAAATAGTGTTCTTTTTTATTTTCGTCATTTGGAATGAGTTTTTTTTTTTTTTTTGGGAATTGGGTGACGATCGACTTGTTTTTGCTTGGATAAGCTCTAGGTCGGAAACACGAGAGCCTTGCTCAAATGTTTTAGG
>CAVNYN010213351.1:0-30000 GCA_963692815.1 Nyctanthes arbor-tristis
ATTGGCCCTCCCAAATCCCTGGGAGGGCCAATAACAGCCCCCATGAAGACAGGGTCGCGGTGTAACCCCGCGACCCTCTCGCGGGTGAACATTTTGGATCAACTATTTGCTTAACCTAAAAGGTCCTTCTAATATTAAATTTCAAGCTCAAGGACTTGGATAATGGTTTTTTTTTTTCCGTTAATCTTTAGAGTTGCAGTTTGAAGGTATTCAATTCCATGAGCCCATTTTTGCTTCCTTTAACCTATGAAAAGAAAAAGTAAAAAGTTTGGCAGTGTCATCTATTGAAGCAACTGGTTGAAATTTTTGATTGTTCACAGATTAGTATTTTTCTTCTAAATTGCAAGATGCATGGTATTTAAGCAGCTTTGCGGAACTTATTTGGTAATAATTTAGTAATCTTTTAGTGCATGTTTTGTCTTTTTGTTTCGTTACATTTTTAATGTGTTCAATATTCTATGTTGTATTTGTCTTTTTAAAAGCGGTAACCGTTAGTGCTACATATTGGAGGCCCATTCTTTACTCGCCTCATGCCTTGGAAATCACAGGACCGGCATACGCTACGCATGCGTCTCATACTATTTCTAACACTTAATATCTAATTTTATATCATTTCCCTTAGGAGGTGGCAATCGGTTAGCCAGTTTGGTTTCGGCCCGAAACTGGAACCAAATTGACCAAAATAAGTTCCTAAGCCGGCAAACTGTAACAAAACCGGTCAGCTCAGTTAGCCGATTTAGATGGTTTTTTTCCCAAAACCGGCTAGTTCACACGAACTAGTTGGTTTCTTTGCTTTTCTTTTTTAAAAATCAACTGAACCGAGTCGGCTCAGTTGGACGACCGATTTTTTTTGCCCATTCTTAATTTCCCCCCTTTATCATTTTTAACAAATTCCAATACAAAGTTTTGAAAAGGTTTCCGATCTCCAACTTTTTTTTTAAAAAAAGAAAGAAGTACTTTTATTCATTGTGCAAAGAATCCCGTAACGGAGAAATAAACCTAGGAATACAATCCCACCAATGATTAATCGTTGGTGAACTAATAGCATAAGAAGCTAAGCTATGCGCTATTCTATTTCTATCCCTAGGAACATATAAACATGACCACAATTTAAAGAATGTAGAATAGCAATAATATGACGTAAAATCGGCTCTAACAATCCGTTCATCTCGGGCGCATTCAGCTCCATAACCACTGTCCTTGCATCCGTGTGCGCCTGTTCGATCTCCATACCTTCATCCAACAGCCACCGCAACCCATACCGTAAAGTAACAGCCTCCGCCACACCAGCCGTAAATGTTCCCTCCATTCTCACAACAAAAGCCGTAACGGACTGCTGCAAACTTCAGTCCATTAGTGCAAGTCCCATTTCCCAGCCACTGTCTCTCCCTTATGTCTCCTCCAGATCGCTGGCTAGTCCTTAAAGTGACAGCATGGAAATTATGCAAGAACTCCATGGCTTTATGCCCCGATCGTACAGACGCTCTTCCGATCTTGTTATGGAAAGTCGCATTCCATTCATTCTAAATAACCCATAAGAGCATGCACATCGCTTCCTTCGTGCCCTGGTCCTTCATGCCACCACGCATTTTTTTCCCAATAACCGACGCGTATTTCCAATATTTTTGCGCAAATCTGTAGTAGTGTTAACAAGTGTTTGGCTCTATAACTAATATGTCAGATAAGATAATTGGACTCTACTTATATTAATGGGCTTTGTTGTTATCCAACGCCTGACTAATATTCCTTCTCATCCTTCAAGCATCACTATTATCCTCTAAGATTCCTGTGTTTGTGGTGGCCTATATGTATTTTTTCAACTTTTGTCTAATTATTGTTCCCTCACTGAAACATTACTTACGGTTTTTTTTCTCTATTTCTGGATACAATTTCTTGCTTTGTTGAGATGGAGTATAAGGTTTTTAAATAACTATCAATTGGTCAAATGAAATCCAAGAAAATTGGTAGACACAAATTTAAAAAAAAAACGTAATATTTTTGTTTGCATTATAAATTATAAATCCTACTAAGCCTATTGGTTTTATCAATATTCTAGATATCAATATCTTCTGACTTCTTCCCGTACATATGGCTTCCTATCCAAATAAAGTACACACACACACACATATATTGCAACAAAATGAAGTACATATATCTGTTGGGCATTATAGAACTATGAGAAATATGGTTAATCTGCCAGTTACATCATAGTTACTGACGGTTTATGGATTTTTTTTTCCAGTTCATTACACTAGAATGGTGCGGAATGGTACTAAGTCCTACCCCGGTCGAAGATAGAGGAACCACATTCAAGAGATAAAAGACCTCAGTCCTATTGTGATGATTTTGTTTTTATTTCCTTTAGAAAATTTGAAACTTGAGATGAATTGCTATTATGCTCCAGGTATAGTTTTAGAGTATCTTACCATTTGTTTAAGGTATAAAGGACCTTCGTCCTCTTGTGATGATACTATTTTTCTTTGATAATAGAAGCTCTTTCCCTCCCTCCGTCCTCATATTGCTCGTAATAAAAGTATTCTCCTTTTACTTTTACTTAGTTATTATAATATCACTAATATTTAACAAAGCATATCTTTAGAGGGATCAAACAAGGCTGTAATGACAACAGGACTGAGGTAGCACTAATTTTTTCCATTTTCATTCTCATTGCGTATTTTTCTGATTTCTTTATTCAATATACCAATATATTGGTGTGCTCTGGATTGAGTATTGCTGTATTTTGGTATCTGCTTATTTTTCTGATGATTACCAACTTATTTGATAATTGATTTTCATTTATTTTCCTATGTTTTGTTGAATTATATGTTTTAATATTTTGGTTTCAAGTGTGAAAACATGTTTTGCAAGTTGGTTTCTGTTTTGCAATGTCATTCACCTTTTTTGTTTGTTTCTTTTCCTTTTAATTTTCCCTTTGAAATCCTCGACTTCTTTCTTCATTCAACATGGTTCTTAATTAAATGCAAATTATGCTATCAATTGCACATGAATTTAAATATTGTATATTAGGACTTATATCCTGTAATAGGGGTTATCAATCTAGACTAGAAAGGAGCTTGAGAATGTGGAACTTTGTGATTTTCTGAATTATAATTAATATATTTTGTTTATCTTTTTTGGATTTTGTCTGTTTATAATTCAGGAATCTATTGTAAAATTCTTAGACATTCTACACCTATCAGGAATCTATTGATTAAAAGAGTTGCTTTTTATTATTGAAGACGGTGAGTAATTTGAGACAGTTGTAACACTGTTGTACTCACTTTTTTATCAAACACTTGCATTTTAAGGGGCTCAATGGTGGCATTTATATATAGTCGATCCCAAAAAATAAAAAGTAAAAAAATGAATAAAGTAGTTTAACCGTTTAGCTTTGCTATTGTAATACGTTGGTATTCTTTTCCATGCATTGGTTGTTTTAGTTATTTATCTGGATATCTATCTATCAGTAAGAGAATTTATCTTAAATGTATTACATTACATAGGAAGCTACCAAAATTATTTAATAAATAGAGGACACCAATCTTTCTTGGTTAAAAACTTGAAATCCAATTTAACACCGACACTGCTTAAGTCATTCACTTATTGAATTATCAATCACTCCACAAATTAAAGCGAGTGGGCATTAGAATCTAATCACTCATTGGCCAAATATGTGGAATGATGCCCACGCCTGTAGTTATTTTTGGCTAAACTAATAATGGTGTTGAATTTTTATTACTTTCAAATGGGGGTTGGGATTTCTAATTTTCACTCATCTGAATATGGATATGGTGATTGTTTTTTCTAGGCCACTAAATCTCTACTTTCGTATAGATAGGTAAATAATAAAATGTCAAACAAAATATATTACGAGATGATTGCTCGAACTTAGAGATTATTTTTTATTGAACACTAATGTTAATTTTGGATGATTATCTCAAATAATTCTTTGTGCCTCTTTCAATTATAAAGATATTTTGTAATAGCTTTACGTTGTTTATTGTTGACGAATCAATGTTGTTATCAATTTGTTTCTTTATTTGGGTTATTATAGTTCTTATTAAACTGTATCTTTAGATGGTTTTCCTAATTGTACACAATAAGCATGAGTGTTTGCTTCTTATTCGTATATGTTTGCTATTACATACTATTTATTATTGTACAATCCACATTCCATTTGTGCAGGTTATATTTTTTATATCCGTTTTACGACATCAAGCATTAACTCTTATCACACTACTTTTGAAGTATAATATTTTTATTAGATCACTATGCACGGGTGAAAAATCTAGTTATTGACAATTTGCATGTGGAAGTCAAATTTAATGAAAATAAATCACTTCTTATGTAATGTAGGAGGATTATTATTATTATTATTGTTGTTGTTGTTGTTGTTGTTGTTGTTGTTGTCGTTGTGTAAATATACATTGACACCACATTTTTTATAAACACGCCACTTTTATTTATATTATAGTTAATGAACTTTATGTATTGTCACATTTATATCTACATAATTTTTATCTTGTGTTTTTTATGCATTGTCACATTTATATCTACATAATTTTTATCTCATGTTTTTTCTACAACATTAAATCAATTAGTACTCATTGTGTCAAATAATTAATAATTTTCATCCAAGTTTCGTTGTCAGCATCTTTCAAATGTGGGGAAAAATATAATTGCGCTTAAGCTTAGGCTTAACTATTCATTATTTTTTTACTTATCTAAAATATTTAATGACTTTTCCATTGAAACTTTTGGATATAACCTTAATTGAATACAAGATACGCCAACGAAGAATGATATCATGAGAAGAAATTTTCATTTAAAAAGCTAAGAGACATACAAAAAAACGTAGTCTCAATAGCATTAATAATAATATTTTCCCTTATTTTCAGGGAAAAGCCACTTATTTAGGCATGGAGAGTTAGGATTTATTTTTCAGTTTAAATAGAGAGATAAGGATCCTGTCGAGGTGTTTTTTTTTTTAAAATTAATAAAAACGTAGACATTAATTAGTCTTTAATTGTATACAAATCAGACAATTGATAATTAATTTGCGCATGAATTAATGTCCCTTTTTTTCCCGTCATCGTTGATCGTGCTCCGACTTTGGTTATGGCTGCATTAGGGAAAATGGTAATCGGGTAGGTCATATTGTAGGTCGGGTGTCATGTCATGTGACTATATTTTTGGATTGACTTCCAAATTTAGTCTATCTTTTACATTCCAATTGCTCTTATAATGATTCAATAATATACTCACTTGAAACTAGTGTGCTATATGGTAAACCTTTAATTGGTTCCAAATTTAGTTCTAATGTTCCTTTGACCGTGTTAGCAGTGGTAGAGCCAGGCGTTATTACAAGATTGGCTGAAATGGTGAGCCGCATAATACACACGGCTAAATCCTTTATATATAATTTTTTTTTTTAAACAAGGAAATTTTTTTCCCCAACACCATGGCCCCCCTCCTCCTGTGCTTGTTAAAATTGTCAAAATGTATTGGTTACCTTATTCCAAGAACTATTTTTGTTTGCTCTTAATTTTGTGCTATTCAAAACGTCAAATGTACTGCAATTGTAGGAGTGTAAATGTTGACAGACTACGAAATCTTCCACACTTGTAGGATGCCAAACCACTTCTTGGATGATTCTCTGAACAAGAAGTGCAAGATAGGCATGCGACGATGGCTTGTGACTCTATTACAAAAACAAGGGAAAGCCTTTTTTTTTTTTTTTTTTTTTACCGACTGCCTTAGATGACTAGGACGATGGAGAAGCTAGCGTTAGAGATGGGTGGGATGTAAACATAGATGTTTACCCAATGGTTGATGTGTTTGCAAGTACGACAATGGCCGAAGGTGGGAAGAGATTACATTGAAGATAACGATTCCCTATGGCAAAATAGGAGCTAGTATTTCATAATTCCTTATCTTCTGTATACATACTCGGATATATGAATCAATCAGTAGCTAGCCATTTATTGTAAATATTTTGTAACAGTTGGTAATTTCTAGTCTTATAGAAATATATGATGTACTTCCATTTTGCTTGCTAGTCTCAAATTACTTTTGAAGTTGCTATTTTGTTGATTCTTGTAATTGGAATACTTATATCTTTTTTCCTTGATTATGACCATGAATATTTTCGTTGTGTAACTATAGTTGGAAAAGTAGGTTAATTTCAGAAATATTTTTGCTTCTTAAAATGCTACCAAAAAATCTGCAAAGTCTCCCTTCGAATTTGGATTTATCGAACATGTGAATACCACCGCATCCTTACCTAAAACTTAACAACAAACTACAAAGCCAATACCAATTAAAGTACCCAAGAAGCTAGGTATTAAAGCAGCCAATACTATGAGTTGCCAGGGTAGGGCAGCTAAAGCACTCCATCCGTTTGAATAAAAAAATTGAAAAATTGCAGAAGCCTAGAGATTACAAGATAACCCGATCTATACCAAACCCGATGGTTAGGGTTGGCAAATTGGTTCGAGCCGAAAGCTCGGCTGGCGAGCGAGAGCCCGAGCGTGAATACGGGGCTGCGAAGGGTGAACCGACTTAGGCGAGCCTGAGCGTGAACAGACCTTTGGCGAGCGGCTCACGAGTTGCTAGTCAAAATGACGAGCTCACAAGCCGGCTTGCAAAAATGCGAGCCCGAGCCCGAGTGTGAACAGATTTTCAAATCTGCGAGCCAAGCAGTTTTAGCTCCTGCTCACCAGTGAACATGGCCCGATGAGGCGAGCTTAGCTTGTCAAGTCGTTTTGCTATCTCTACTGATGGTCATCTCCTTGAAATGGCAAGAAATCTTTTTGATAGGTGGATCGATGGAACAAATTGGATAAAAAATTAATTGTGATCCACAATGGCTTGTCAGACAATCATGGATCGACTGATCCGCCCCACATGCATTAACTAAAATTAAAAACGAAATATGAAAATATGAAAAGAAAAAAAAAATTAAACCTAATCTAACTATGAGCTCTATATTTCTTTCTTATTAGTATTTGTTTTGTTATTAAGTCTTAACTTCTAATATAGGGTGCATATGAAGTAAATTATTTGAGAATTGATTTTGTGAAAACTGATTTTTTAATTTTAAAGTATGTGTGGTTGAAAACTAGTATGGAAAATGTGAAAAATAATCTTTTAAATAATGTGTGATTAAAAATGAATTACATCATTTAAAAAAAAATGAAGTAGGGCATATGAATCCATTCTATAAAAATCAATTTCATACATACCTATAGTTTAATTTTTTTCTCTAAATAAAGAGAATCCATTATACCCGTTTATCGATAACCTCATGAATCATAAAGGCAATCCAATTTACTCGACAATTGGCTCTGCCCCGTAATTCACGTATTGATTGGTAGCAATTTAGAGGGTGTTTGATTCTCTTTTTCAAAATATATAATCATTTCATATACCACTGATTTGACCAATGATTTGACAACTGCTCATTTATAACAACAAATTTCAAATTTTTATTAAATCTATACAACTCATTTCACGCTATTATAATTCCTTATTATAATTCAATTGTAATAATGAGAATCGATCTGCCACTTATTTTTGTGGGGCAATAATGATTTCGTTGATCTGCCCGTTACCGTTACTAAGAAACCCTAATAAAATGCACATGGTCGCGCCGCCTCTCAATTCATTCTTCTTTTCCCCATTCCCTATTTTGCTCCTACTTTTGTTTTCTTTTCTTCCTAGATCTTCCAAATTCTCTATTCCTGTTCACGTTCATAGCCACACACATGTATATATTTCTCCTTGGTTTAGTACATTAATTCCGCTGTTTTTTTCGGTTGTAGTTGCTTCCTTCTGATTTGATATGTGATGTTCACTAGATCCTAAATTTTATTTTAATCTATTGAATAGATTAAGAACAATGGCCGCTGAAAATCCACTTCCAAGGCCAAGATATGGTAAGTCAAATTATTATTTCTACTTCGTTTTCTTTGAATCTTTTGGTATAAATCGTTTTTCTTCTTCCCATATGCTCTCAGATCTTTGGTCTGATTTAATTGATGCTCAAAGAATGGAGGCTGTGCCCTGGTAGCAATATTTTTGATGTTGAATCCCCCTTTACTTCAACAGTTATTTACCAAAAAAAGAACTTTGGTGGGTTAGATAAGGTGTTTTCTATGAAGTCAGATTGAGCTCCTATATCAAGCCGAGAAACAATAAAAATATGCTAAGTCACATGTTGGCTGTTTTATATTGATTCTCTAGCTCCATAGAAAAAAAATGAGTCAGTTAGCGGGGCAAGAGCCTACCTACCGCAAACTAAAAGACTAACCGCACGCTCTACCCTAATAAATGATGGCCATAGACAGATCCACGAGTGGCACACAAAAAGGCCTTCCAGAACTAAACTCATCCCATTGCCAATCTTAGGACCTGTTCTGTGTATATTCCAGTTTTTTTCAAAATTCATTTTTAGTCTTTCAAGATATTGGAAACTTATTTATATTCATATTCCTAAAAATACATTTTGAAAAAAAGAAAAAGTTGTGTGAAGAAAGCTAAAAGCCACATTTTGTCTCTTTGAGTTTTTCAGTGTAAAAATTTGAAAATGTTGAAAACAAGGAAAATGAATCATTAATTATTTTCTTCTTTTCCTTAATATTTACTCTTGAAAGATGAAACAAAATGAAAACTGAAAGATAAACAGAACAGGTTAACCCAAACCAAACCTTTTCTTTTAGGTCTAAACCCTTTTGTGCTTTTAACATTCTCCACTTCTCTTTGTGCAATCGACCATTCATTCCTTGGTTCCTCAACATTTTCGACATCTATTTCTCTCCCTTCTCATTTCATCCTCTTATCTCCATACCATATATTAGTTCATAGTTTTGCCGGATAATAAAAAACCTAAAAAATTGAAAATCTTTGTTGAACTCGAGAAAAACTGATGAAATTCAAGGAAAACCAATGATTTGAATCAACTGACCGGTTTAGGTTTGCTGTTTTCCAAATTGACGGTTGTCGGTTCATGTTCAATTCTGGCTGGAAATAGAACTGACCAAGTGCCCATCTGTGTTCTCACCTACCTCTTCATCTTTCCTGGGAATGCATAATAGATAGTCTGTGGAATTTATTTTTTTCCTTTTGTTTTTTTGTGGAAATTTTGGGATTTCCTCCACGGCTAGATGATGTACGGTGAATATTAGAAGTGGAACTAACTGAGATCGGTAAAGAACAAATAGACTAGGATTATAGTAAACTATTTACTGTATAATAATATATAGAGATAAGTATCTTTAAACTTTCGTGGATATGGCTAATACCGCTTTCGAATTAGGGAAAAAAAGAAAAAGTAAAAAGAAACTAAGAAAAGAATGATTGATGATTTTCCAATGCTCCAAAAATAAATCTCTGTGGATTCTTGTAATCCATAATGGCGCGAATACAAGGAAAGTATATCGGATGAAAACAACACTATAGTCAAATATTGTTCTTATATATAAAAGCATATACTACTATTTTATTTTTTGAACATTACAAACGAAGTGTATGGGAGGGGATTGACCCTAGATTTAGGGTGTGGGAAACCCACTTGCATGTTATTATACTACATGAGTCTTAGCACTACCATTTTATTGTCATTTACTATATCTACCCACCTTCATTCTGAGGCATGATGAGCATGAATAATTGAGGATAATCTTTCTTCTTTCTTAGACCTTAATTTTCTAATGTAATAGCAAGCAATCGTAAATGATAGTTTAGAATTTACATTTCTTTTCACTCAACAAATTTAATTCTTTATTTTATAAGATACGTCATAATTCCAATGAGAAAATCGAATGTCAATTTTCTGGGAATTTTTTTTCTGAAATTAGAATTTGTGAACATAAATATGAATTAATTAAAATTTTTTTGAATTTAAGATAGTCCATTATTTAGTTCTAGCTATGCTAAAGATGGAATTCAGTAATCATGTCTAGCTATTATTTTTGCACTATTTTTTTCCTCTCAATAATCCAGCACATGGTAGCTTTGTTATTTTGGCAATTAGACTAATTTGGAAAGAATTCATTACGGGTAGGTTTAAAAAGTAAAAATTAATACACGACACGATTAAATTAAATTGAGTGGTTAAAAATATTGTATAGGACTAAATTGATCTTTAGACTTTCGAGATGATATGTTTAAATTTTGATTTTGCACTTTAATTTATATATTATAGTTCATGAATTAGATATCCATCTTGACCATCTTTTAATTTAAAAAATAATACCGAATTTGCCAAAAACAAAGAAAAATAATCTAGAACTAAGAGAGGGATCGAGTTAGGCACTTTTATAAATTGATGACTTTATCTGTTAAAATAAAAATTCTAACCAATCATGTGCAGGTACATGCCATTCTCGTGCCACTGAGGGTGAAATATAAGATTAAAGAAAAAATGATACTATTATTAACAAACATACCTAAGTTTCACTTCTCTCTCTCTCTCTCTCTCTTAATAGCGTTATAAAGGGGTTGTAGGGGAAGGAATGAAACCCTTAATCAAAGGTATAGTAAACTAACTTGGATGCCATCAGACGGCATAAGTCTTTGTGAGTTTCACTAGTTATGACATTGACCTTCTTAGGAGAGCATAATTGCTAATTACTCATTGGATTTAACCCTTAATAAGCCCACAAGATGATAACTATAGAAATGTGAGCTTGCTTAAGTCTTCATCGGATTAAAGCTTAATTAATAGATTCTAATACCATAAAATCCTGGTTAACATTTATATTTCAACATATAGGATTTATCTCTTAACGTTGCCCTCTTGAGGAAAGGGTTCATCAGAATGGATACGCTTGAATTTTCCCCATTTAGGTTTTCTTAGTATCTACATGTTTTCACTTGTCACTATATTGTAGGAAAGTTTAGAAGCAAAATGGATGCTCTTGTTTGAAAGTTACCTTATTATTATGGTATAGGAAGTTAGAGTATGGATTAAGATACTAGGATGATAAAATAGTTGTTATAATGATATTCAACTTAAATAGTTGGACGAAAATATTTGAAAATTTACTAGCAACAAGTGGTAAGAGTAAAGTACCAAAAGTAAGGGCAATATTTGTTCACCAAGCTACCAAAATAGGAGATTTAGTAACTTCCATTACAATATATGAACATTGAAAACCTTATAATGGGAAGGAAGTACGGACTATAAGTGCAAGAAAGATGTCAAACCAGTGGATCTTGTATAGTTTCGCACATGGGACGACCAAGCAATAGTATCCTGTGATTCCAGATGGTTGGTTCATTCAGTTTATCAGATAATAGCATGTGATAATTTTGTATTGAGTAGTGTTGACGATCACCAAGCAGTCTGAATTTTGTTAATTGGCTTTTGTTGGTCAAATCAGGAGAATGCTAGATGCTGTCATGTTGATAATAATGAGTTACTTTAAGTGAATGCTAGATGCTCGTTTGCATGTACTATTTCAAGGATAAACAATGCAAAGCAAGTTACAGACCGAGGATTGCCTTTATAAATAGAAATTAAGGATTGCAATAATTTTTCTTCAAGTTTTTCTTTTTCTGAACATTAATACTCTTCTTAATTTGAACTTTCTCGAATTTTCACTGCCAAGTAAGGTTCTGGCCTGCAGATTTGGCTGTAAAAGGATTAGGAAATCAAAAACTCAACTTGTCAGCCTCTGGAATTTCCAAAAAAAGCAGGCCATCTATCCTTGGTGGTTTGTTACGCTCAGACGTGTGCTCTTCCGATCTGTTCCATTTTCGACAGGGGTATTCTTGGTGTAAATAAAAGAAAAAACTTTTATGTTAATCAATTTAGTATTGGTATTTCAGAAAATAATACCTGAGAGAGTTCCTATAATTAATCAGCATTAGATTGGATTTAGGGGTAAACTAAAAAAGCTTAGATGACAGAGAAACAATCAATCATTTTTAAGCTCTCTTCTTATAGAGCATCAGGATATAATTGAATACGATGGAGTCTTATATGTTGAAGCGTTGGATTTACTTGGAGCTATATATTACACTTCAAGTTTTTGTCCTTTCTTGTTTTTTTGGATTACATATTATTATTTTGGAGTAATAAATTTCCTTTTGAATTCAATTTCTTAATCTTTTTTCTAGAGCAAGGAAGAATGTCGTGGTGGAGAAACTATTGAACGTTGATGACTATGTGAATGATAGAACTCCAACTTCTAGATTTTCCACCATCTCCAGTACACAAAAGAACTGAACAGGAAGGCAAGTTTTAAGTACTATTTAACTTCATGTTTTATCTACTAGATGTTGTTTGGACCATGGAAGATGATAACTGTTATAATGGGTTTTCTATAAAGATGAAAAAAGAAGGGATGATAATTAATTAAACTACTGAGATATGGTAGATTACATGCCTTTAGGTTGGAAGTCTCCAAACAAAAACCAAGCTTTAGTGTAAACCTTTATAATGATTTTGGCCTTGAAATTCATAATTATGGATTGTACATTCCTTTATTTTCATTATTATTATTACTATAGTAATACTTTGTCATAATAAAAAATTATGGAAGGTGCTAGGAAGGTGCCAAAATAGTTGAGATCGTCTGGTGCACCTCTAATGGTTCTAACTAGGGCTAGGCACGAAATCCATAACCCACCAACCCTACCCAACCCGCCTTGGGCTGTTTTTAAATTAAATATAATCAAGTAAATACGGGTTGGTTTCTAATATAACTTGAATAATTAGTTGTGGGTAAATCCACAACCAACCCCAAACAAAATTTCCCCAACATTACCAGCACTTAGGGTTTGCTCTCTCTAGATGAATTGATCATGGTTTTATTGAAAGAATGTGTGGTTCATAAGTGGAGAAAGATTATAAGGAAATGTGGAAAGGAGAGTATATATATTAGTTGATATTGAAATTTGACAACTTGTTGACAAGCACTAAATATTGACGTTCTAATAGTTGTTTTGAAACCTAGATACAAGAATCCCATTATCTTCTCCAAATCATCTCATTATCTTCCCCAATAATTCTATTGCAGGTCATTTATTTTGTTTGAACTTTTCATTATCCTATTCAAATCCAACTAGAAAAAGCCAGATATAATAAACGGATTATAGGAAAACCCCATTTACCATTATCACAAAATAGATTATATGACATCTGTGATCTTCTACTTTGCAATGTGTTCTGGTGGTCGGAGGAGGTTAAGCCACCTAAATAAGGGAGAGGGGGGGGATTGTATCAGGAAGCAACAAATTTTTACATTTTTTTCTTGAAAACAAAGACCTCAGAATCCCATTCCAAACCCATTATCCTTCCCCAAAAATAAAGAAAATGAATGTAGCGTTCGAAGAGTGTAGATTTCCCATGCCCGGATCAGTATTGTGGTTTCTTTATCTTTTCCCCTTTTTCCCTTCTCTCCTAACTGTCTATACGGTTTTTTAGAATAAAGAAAAAAAATCCCAGCTTAGAAAATTTAATGTAGAATATATAAGAAAAATAAACCTAAATAACACTCACTGGCCAATAGTCATACAAGTTTACAAAATATATATGTCAAAATCCAAACAAATGTTTATGTTTTCAAGAGTTGAAACATAAACTTATTATAAGTAGAATGCTTAATTTAGGGGTTTAGGCTTCATGTAACCTTCCCGAAGAGGAAATATTTCTATATCCACACTTTAACTCACGAATCCTCACTTATTGAGGCAATCTTGTGAGTTGCTGAGTATTTGTCAACGACTCAACGTTGACATGAAAGTCTGGTGTGCATGGTTTTCTATCCATAGTTTATAGCCATCTAGTGGATTCCAAATTACAAGTGTCTGTGAAGTAGCAAACAAAGTAAATATGACGTATGAAATGCAAAATATAATGTTTAATAGGAATATCGGTCAGGGTCTCCTAACCTCCCATAGAGTTGAGGTGGAGGCCTAAAAACTATACCAACACTCTTATGGTGTTTTTTAAAAAAATAATGTTTAATGGGAAAAACAATTTCACTTGTGAAAGCTATAAACAACTAGAATACTTTCAAGGGGAGACCAAATAATAATAATAATAATAACAATAATAATAATAATAATAATAATAATAATAATAATAATAATAATAATAATAATAATAATAATAAGAAGAAGAAGAAGAAGAAGAAGAATAAAGAGGTTAAGAGTCTCCATGCATTTACCACGCTCTGATGTTGGACTTGATATGGAGAAATCTTGGCTACTGCTACGTAAAATGTAATTAACACGATTGATGTTGAGACTGGCAATAGTTTGAGGAAACGATGATTGTTTAGTCTATAATATTGGACTTGGTAGAAATTAAGCAATTTTCAGTTGTTTCTACAAGACTATTTAATTTCCTAGCTAATTACAAAAGGTGACATAAATACGTGTCGTCTCATAATTTTTTCATCCATGAAATTCTCGTTAATACATTTGATAGGCACAACCCTTAATTTGACTTTATTATTTAGGGTCATGCCAAAGATGTTCGCTCGACGTGCTGGATAATAGTGGTAGATTCATGGCTTTTGTTAGTGAAGATTGTGTATGTATATGGTCAATTATGGCAGGCCGAAATTGGGTGCATCAGTTGCACTATGGTGAAAAATAAGTTTACGTCATGTATGTTTCATCCGTTGTATAGAAATGTGTCCGTTTATATTTGTAAAGTCCAGTCTATTTGGAGACTATAGCCCACTAGGGCACCATATTTAAACATATTCCACTCATTGTAGGGTTTGGTTGCTTTGGGAATAAGAATTGGTAATCTTTTCTTTGTTGGCAATCTGTTTTCTTGAGTGTTCTCATTGAGGGTTGTAGGCGCGCCTACATCACATCATTAGCCTCTTCCTGCCAAATGGCTAAATAGGGACTTCATCATCGATCACGTGATCACTCAACCCTAAACCTAACCCATAAAAGACACTTTCGCAAAAAATTTCTCTCTAGGGAATTTTTGGTTGTAAGACTTTTCAATTAGCGATTCTGAGTGGTCTCATGGCTTTGACCCAATAGAAGCGGATATTCACAAATGTTTTAGAATCGTGAAGAGCTCTGCCAAATGTTTAGAGCGATCATCCGAATAGTGGCTGATGAGGGGAGACATGAACTAGTGAGCATCGAATGACTGGAGATTTATCGGACTGAACCGATTATTCCTGTTTCTTATGAGAGGTGCTTAAGCTTTCTGGTTAGCTGTCGCATGTGCTGGTGTGTAAATTTTTGCACGGTAAATCCTCTTCTATGAAATTAAGCATGCCCCTCATATATATGGATTTAAAGGAGATATTTCTATGGGAATACTGGATATAAACACATCCTTATAATTTTTAAGCTTGGGGAAAGATTATACTACTCATTTGTTCCTGAAGTCAGTTTATTATTTGAAAGGTTTTCCTTTGTTGATGAAATATACATATGATTTTGGTGTGAATAAGATGGAACTGAGAAACTAGATTGCTTGGCTTTTGCTATAAACTGAGAAGATTAAAGGGACATTTAAGGATTGCAATAAAAACTCATTAGGTAATATTTTCCAAAAATATTAAGAAGGAAGAAGGAGGGCTTTTATCCCTTGAGAAGACTTATGATAGTTCCAAAAATATTGAGGACATAGCCAATATGCAGAGAGCATATGCTAAGTTAAAGAGACTACTAGTAAATTATAGGAAAACAATTTTGAAGACAAAACTCTGGGATAAGATGGCTGAAGGAGGGGGATAAAAACTTCAAGTTCTTTCATCAATGAGAAAGCTAAGGAGAGAGCCTCGAACAAAATTAGTAGTATTTAGGAGGAAGGCACTGGAATTATTGATGAGAAGGAAATTGGCAATTCTGCTGTGAGAATTTTTCAGAGATTACTAACATTTAAAAATCCTCAAATCAGTGAAAGGATGATGTTATTGCAACCCAGCCACTGAAGCCGATTATAACAATTTTCTGAATGCCATTCCAGATTTGAATGAAGTGCAATATGTTGTTTTCTCTATTCACCAGAATGGGGCTCCTGGACTTGATGGTTTTTCAAGCCCTTTTATAAAAAATATTGGAGTATTATCAAGAAGGACCTACTGGATAATGTAATTGAATTCTTTAAAGGCAGTGTATTCTCTACAGGTGTGTCAACTAGTACTATTTTTGTAATTCCTAAAGAAGCACATGCCGCTAATTGGAAAGACTATAGGCCTATTAGTTTGTGTACTGTAATGAATAAAATCTTGACTAAGATTTTGGTTTTGATTTTCGAGGCTTAATGCCTTGCTATCAAAACTTATTTCTCCTCAACAAAGTGGTTTCACACCAACTCCATCCAACTATGGCAAGTACACCACCGTTAAATGGATCAGACCAACACACTTTTGTTAACCCCTTAACACCTTATGAGTTTGCCACAAAGGCTATGAAAAGGGACAAAGGCTATGAAAAGGGAGCAGTCAATAATGGGCCAAAAAAGAAAACTGTCAAAAGCAAGCTCCACAATCGGGATCGAAACACACTTTCACAAAAGAAAGTCTACGGTAGAGAGGAGAAGAATTGGTCACTGTGTCCAGTAATTAAGTTATGCATGTCTCTATCTTTTTTGCCCCAGATCATCCCCCTTTTATATTAGTAAATAGGATTTCAAATCACACGTCTTTGGAAAAGTAGAATTTCATAACAAAATTTATCCAACCTAATCTCTTGCAGTTAATTCGAATGTGTTGGTGATCCAAACCACCAAGTAACAATAAGTTGTTAGATCCTCTAGGTCGAGATACAATTAATTAATTCAGTCAAGGGCATCTTAAACCCTCTGAATTTTATTTTATCACCTCTGGGTCCATTGTCATTGTCGCATTTATTGGGTATTAATAAACCCAACAAAGTTTTTTAGATTAAAGAAAAAAATTCCCAGCTAAGAATGTAGAATATAAAAGAAAAATAAACCTACATAGCACCGACTAGCAACACTCATCCAAGTTTACAAAATATGTCAAAATCCAAACAAATGTTTATGCTTTCAAGAGTTGGAACATACAATTATTTAAGCAGAATGTTTAATTTAGGGTTTGTGTAACCTTCCAGAAGAGGAAATATTTCTATTTCCACACCTTAACAAATGAATCCTCACTTACTGAGGCAATCTTGTTAGTTGCCAATGTATTTGTCAATGCCGAAATGTAAGTCTCGTGTGCATCGTTCTCTATCCATAGTTTCTTTCCGTCTAGTGGGTTCCAAATTTCAAGAGTCTGAAAAGCACAAAACCAAGTAAATTAAACTTAAGAAATTCAAAATATAAAGTTTAATATGAAAAAGAATTACACTTCAGAAAGCTAAATAACTAGAATATTCAATACTTGCAAGAGGGAGACCAAATAATAGTAATAAAAGGACATTTTTTTTAGTACCTTGTAAGAACCAATGGCCATGACTACACAATACCGTGGGTGAAATGTACAAGACGTAAATTATTTTCACCAGAGTGCAATTGATGCACACATTTCCAGCCTCTCATAATTGACCATATACGTACACAATCTTCACTAACAGAAGCCATGAATATGCCGCTCTTATCCCAACACACCGAGCGAACATCTTTGGCATGTCCCTGAATACCAAAATTAGATTAAGGGTTGAGCCTATCAATCAAATATATAAAAGAGAATTCCATGGATGAAGAAATTATGAGAATGACAGGTATTTATGTCACCTCTCATAATTTGGAAGTTAAGTATTATTATAGAAACTACTGAAGAAGTAGTAGAAGCTAATCTTGCTTTCTATCAACTCCAATATTATAGAACAAAAAATCATATCTTCAAACTATACCATATACCTGTAATTGGTATTGAATCTTGCCAGTCTCAACATCAATCATGTTGATAACGTTTCCTGTAGCAGAAGCCAATATTTCCCCATATTGAGGTTGGAATCTAACTTGTGTGCTTGCTCCCTGTATAATAAAAAAAAAAAAAAGTCAGAGCCATAGTTTAGGAGAAAAATATTTTAGTAGTAAGCTTGATGATGCAATATATAAGAAGCGGCAAAATCTCTATTTGTGAATCAAACTCATATCGTGATTCTTTCCATCTCAGAGATTTTATAAGGAACTTAAGGTATAATCCTTTAGCCATTTATCAACAAGTAAGAAAAAATAATACAAGCAGAATTCTATATATAATTACCTACCTTGAAAGCACGGATACAAGAAGAGTCCTTGACATTCCAAAGTCGTATCTCATTGTTGCTATCACAAGAAACAATGATATTGACCTTTGTTGGGTGGAAATCCACTGACATCACAGGGAGAACATGCCCAACAAGCCTTGAATTGGATTTAGTTGGCTTAAAAGCCAGAACAATGCAAGATGTTAGCCTTTCATTCTAAACAGTAATTAGCCATTTAGCCTATTTTAGTGTTTTCAATGAATTGTTAGTTGACAAATTATGTTCAAAAAACATAAATAAAAATGAAAGAATGGAAAAAATTTTAACACCTTGAGGACATCGCGTACAAGCAATGTTCTATCAAAGGAAGAGGTTACAATAATGCTTGAATTTGGCTTGAAACGGATGTCAGTGATGGTATCAGAATGAGCTTCTATAGCATTCTTTGAAGAAGACTCGAGATTCCAAATCAGTACCTATGCAAACATGATCCAAGAATTTAATTATGAACTTGGATTCAAAAAAGAAGAAGAATACGAGAAGCACAGCTTTCCTGATGATGAAAAATGGCAACATCTACACTTGGTAGAAGTATGGAGACTCCCGACCTCTTCAAAAGAAAAGCCTGTAATATGGAGAAGCAGGAGTCTTTCAGTTGACAAGATCTTAGTAATTTGGTTAATTTTTTGTCCCTTTTGTTTACAAAAAACTCTTTACAATAATTAATCATATTCCTTCCTGGTTCGAACTTTCTAGTGGGTAAAACTTGCCTTTCTGATGTTCAATTTTTTTGCGTGCTAGAGAAGGTGGCAAAGGGCTATCATCAGAGGCTGAAATGCTGGTTTTTCTTGATGTTTGTACTGCCAAGTCCGGCTTTGAATCTCGTTGAATCTGGACTGTGTCCATTGCAATCTGTTGCAAAAAATTTGAGAATGGTAAAAGAGTATTGAGCTTCACAAATGAAAAAGAAAAAAAGTTAATGAAACCTAAAACTGGAAATTGATTTATGAAGATGTGGAAACTACATGCACTTACGGTTAAAGGCCGTCCTTGGCTTGGAATTTTTTTGAATTTCTTTCTCCCTGAAATATTAGATAAGAAAAAATTAACTACATTGGAACATAAAATAATAAACAGTTTAAAGGCATATTTTTTGGAACGTCTTGTTTGCTATTAGTTTTTGTCCTCTTAATAACCAATATTTAGACAAAATTTATGTGGTGACATCATGATGTGGAATGAGCTACATTAATACATATGGACAAGCACGATCGAGATGCTTGTATTTATGGGCAAAAATTAACATATACTGTCTGTTTTTAGCCCACGTAATATATGCTCTTGGGGCTTGCAACTTGACAAGTTGGATTGAACTAGTCATTTTGCCACTTCTAATATAGTATTAGCCCTTTGAATTTGGCTTTTATGATTGTTTTTTATTTCTTTGTTTATGTTTGTAGGTTACTTATTTATTTATTTATTTATTTTTGTGGGCTTGTTTTTTAAAGTCAGTTTAGACTGTAGCCCACTAGAGCACCGTATTTAAATGTGTTTCCTATCATTTTAGGGTTTGGTTGTTTTGGAAATAAGAATTTGTCTTTTGTTTGTTTGCAATCCGTTCTTGAGTGTTCTCATTGAGCGTTGTAGCTTATTTTGCTCTATTTCGGATAAGTTATAAGGAATTCAATTCACTCTGACAACTCTACAATTAATTCTATTGAATATTATGTCAAAAAACTCCTCAGTGGAGATCAAAATGGGAATACCTCATTCTTTTTTAGGTCATTTGAAGTCATAAGAAAAGCAATTAGAATGGTAAGCGTAATGCATCAGCATAAACCAAATGCAAGATCATCACGTATTTAAAACCAACTAAAAATATTTATGGTAGGATATGTGGGTGGCATCAAGGTTATTGTTATACTTCATATATTGTTCTCATACACGAAATCCAAACTTGCTTTCCCTATTAATTAAGTTTTGTTGGTTGGTATGTTAGCAACCAAACATTTTCTACCTTACTCTTACCTATTTCTACTAGCATATTTTATGAATATTATAAAACATCATTTTTTTCCCTTAGTATCTTAACTAATCAAGCTTTTAACTTCATACTCTCACCATGGAATATGTTCTCCTTGCTATCGCGTGCGACCAAGTCTTCTTGACAAATTAGGGTTCCCATCTAGGTTTATTACTATTTAAACTCATTGAAATTAGGAGAAACTAGGTCTACATTCTGTCCAAGAGTGCTAGAAATCCTCCATGCCACATGATTTTTATGCTATATGTAACAATCCACAGTGCAATTGGAGAAGCTTTTAGGTCTCACGTGGTGCAAATGTCGTAGTTGCATAGGTTTAGGCCTATATGTGGGTCCGGATGGGTTAGTTTTGGTTTTACCAGTTTTCGATGGTTAGATTCCTGGACTCGCAACCGACCCAACCCGACTCGGGTTACCATTTTCAATACTTAAAACAATCCACTATTACCCATAAACTAGCATAGTCAAGTTGGTCGGGTTTTACAGTTTTGCAGGTTGGTTGCCCTAACCTACATAGGTTTATAGACGATGAGATAGCGAGCAATGATTAATATCATTGCCATAGGCCTTGTTCATTTACTTAAGCGTACGTATATTTCAACTTTGAAATAAAAATAAAAGGGTAACATCAAAGCTTAGTTTTTGTTTGGAGACTTCCAACCCTTTCAAAACAAAGCTATATGTAATCAATATGGAAACACTAGTCTTTCAATCACAAGATTTCAGTCGTCCATGTTGTCATTCCTTCTTTTACCATCATCTTCTACAATGAAGCCCATTCCAATAATTATAGTAGTCCTTTCTAGTTAAAACAATCTAGTGTGTAAAAAATGAACAGTAATTAAAACTTGCCTTTCTGTTCTCTTCTTTTTTGTGCTACGGAAGGTGGCAAAAGGCTCACATCAAGTGGACTATCATCCGGACAATTATCGACATCTGAGGGTTTTTCCACCATCATATGCATCCCGCTCTAGGAATTAAAAATAATAATAATAAATAAATGAATTTAAAATGAACTTACTCAATAATAATTATAATTAATAATAATATGTAGAAAAGGGCAGAAAACTAAAGAACTGTTATATATGGCTTCATGTAAATATGAAGATTCAACTTTTAAGACTCCATCAAGAAAAAGAGAGAGTCTAAAAATGATTGACTTCGTTATTTTGTTTTTTTCCCCTTGAATGGTGATTAATTATAAGTAACTCTTACCATGCATATTCAAAACTGACATATCCAGAAATCAAATTATTAAATGCTTGTTAAGCTTAACAAAACCACGAAGGAACTATCGTCGATACATTTTACACAATCATTTGCTTCAACTTACAGTCAAGCCATCAACAGTGAAGATGGGATTGCTTGCATTTTTGGAACTCCCAGTGGCTGAGAAGTGGAGTTCTCCTAGTGTTTGTATTTCCAAGTTAGGCGCAGAACCTTGATGATGCTGGGCTATATTTGTTGCAATCTGCTGCCGAAAATTCGAGAATGTTTAAATTGGGAAAAGTATTAATTAATGTTTAGAAAAAAAATTTTAAGAAAAAAATTCTTGAAATCCTTAATTACAGTTAAAGGCAATCCTTGGCTTGGAACTTGTTTCCCTGAAATAGTACACGAAAATAAATATCAATTACGATATTGACTGCATTCGCTTACAGTTAAAAGTATATTCCGTAAATATTTCTGTCCAAATATTTAACCTGAATACAATTTAAAAAACTATTTTCTTTCCTTCGCATCTTAACCCAAACCCTAACTTCCTACACCATAAATAAAGGAACTTTTAAGCATGCAAGAGCGTCCTTTAATTTTTTTTTAAACTTTGGACAATATAATAACAAGTCAAAAATGCATAGAAACTAAAACCCTAAATGAGGGAAATCTAGGCACATCCATTTCAGTGAACCCTTTCCCTTTTTTTTAATTTTTTTTATACAAGGGGGAACATGGGAGGAGAAATAGGGGATGGATGGGTGTGGTTCGAACTCGGGACCTCCCACCCTGAACGTGAATATCTTAACAACTGCACCGCTTAATTAGGAGGGTTCCTGTAATGAGTTAGCATCTTGCGAGGCTTGTTAAGGGATAAATTGGATGTGCAGTTAGGTTTCTTCTTGAGAAGGTTGACTTTTAAGATGACCACTTTTCGGCTTTTGTGTATCTCTATCATGACCACGGAATCCATCTATTCTCCTCACTCTCTCTCCTACAACGTCCAATGCACCCTCAAACTTATAGCAGGGACATGTAGCAACAATGTTGTAGTCGTGTAGGTTATAGACTAAGACAATGCAGTATAGAGCGATGGAATTTGTGGTCCTTATCTCTTGAAGTTAGATTAGTTGTATTCCTAGTTCCTTTAGCGGATAAATTAAGGTGGCTTGATCTAAAATTCTTCCTATCACTCAAAAAAAAAATCTCTTGATACTATTTTAGACAAAATGTACGTTATTTTGATAAGATTTTGTTAGTTTGATCCATCATATTATTTTCGAAGTAAACCACTATTCTTCTTACTTCTCTTTTGGTTTTCAGTATTAGAAATAAGTGTTTGTTGGAAATCTAAAGGAAAATTTACTTGATTTGATGTTTGTCGATGCCAGTTTCCCTTCTGTGAAAAACAAAATGTAAAAGATGACATTTTGTGTCTACAATCACAAGGGAATATTTTTCATTTGAAAAACTTTGGGAAACTAGAAAGATGTTTGATTTTCATGTTACTTTTCTTAATTGCAACTACAAATTTTCATACTCATATGAGATCTCCATCATAATTTCTCAAATTATAATGATAGATTATACATAATGAGAATCAAACACAACTCTAGAGTAGCGTCAATGTCTGTGTTTCTATTATAGTGTGGATACTAATTGTCAAAGATAGCAGACTAGATGAATCTGATTTCTATGTTGTGAAATTAAATCCTCTAGCTTTTCATGCTTAGAGCGTTTGGGGAATTAGGGAAGAAAAGATAGAAGAGAAGAGATAGACCTAATAATACTGCAAAACTAAAGAGAAGAATCGGACTTCATAAGATTTCAGAGCAGAGGAATATTATCTTTCTGTGATCTATTTCTCAGTTACCCAAGCAAAAGCACATTGCTATTAAACAGTATTCATGCCAAATCTATGATCAAGAAATTGAAAATTTTCCTTTTTATGAGAGTCGTCCTGCTCGAACAATATTTTGGTACTCCAGGAGTACTATACTTTGTTGTATTGGAGAAATCAAGAACCGACATGTGGATACAAGGGTCCTAATTTATGGTCACAATGGCGCTTTGAACAAACACGTGGATTCTTGATTGGTCTCGACTACCAAAATTTTCTTCGTCCTACTCATCGATGAAGCCTTCGGTTAAATTTCATTGGATACATCTATTGCACAACATAAATTGCTCACTTTAATTATACCCATATGTGTGTGTTTGTGTGATTTAAAAGTGCTTGGTTATGCAAGCCAAATGGAGTGATGCCCTTGGCTTTCACTTTCATGTCTCACTATAATTGCAGTCATTGTAAAATTTTGGCCACTGAGATCTTTTTTGAAACCTCCTCCCATTTTAGAGGAACTTTAGGACAACTTTGGATAATACGCCCTCTAATTTTTATTTTCATGGGTTTTTCAAATCCAATAAATCTAGGGATTTCTCTTGATTGAATACAGAAAAAGAAGACAAAGTCATAGCCACATAGGTAGGTTAAGGGCCAGCCCAATTATTCAATGGTTGGTGCTAACCGTTTTTGGTCCCAGAAACCATCACAATTGCCAGAAATTACAGGCCAATGCTTTGATCCGGCTATACCCAAACTTTTTTTTTTTAGCTCATTCTCATGTTCTTGAATGTATTGGGTCACGCTCTAGCACTGAACTAATAGCCGGTCGTGCAAGCCTTCGTTGGGGGTTCCCTTAACCAAGCCACTCCCTATGAGTCACCGGCTCATATCATAATCAAAGTAAATAAAAATAGATTTGACCTTCTGGTATAAGAAAAACCATCGAGATTTGCATTGGGACAAGGTAATCACAAAAAATGACTACTCCAGTAGGGGAATCATCGAGGTACTTATGTAAATAGAAACAAAATACGACTTTACTAGACTAGTTGTTCGCTATTCAAGAAGTCTTGTTTGGGCATGTCAACTCTTTTAGATGTTTTGTCTTGAATCTGATTTGTTAATAAATGGTTTTTTTAATTTTTCTCATAATTGCAACAAACTAATTGCAAGAGCGGAGCTCAACCCAGGCAACGGGTCGTTCTCTGCCCTTGTGGGGATAAAAAGGGCATATCCTATCAACTTGTAAGGTGTTCCAGAAATGTCTCTGTTGAACCTTTGATCTATAAACATTTGTTGTTTTAATTCTATTAAATTCTTAAATCTAAATTAACAATTTCTTATTCATAGGCTGCCAATAAGAAATCTCAGAGCCACCCATTAATATCAATAGAACTATGCATGAAGTTTCGCCAGAAAGCAGCAAAAAAAAGATCTTGTTGTTTCTTAAATCACGATCAATTCCTTTTTCAGAACCTACTCAGGCTGCACGAGCCCTCCTATGCATAGAGTTAGCCGATGCTTATTCCCAAGATACGTACTGTCGTTTGCTTCCCAAATATAAACACAAGGCTAACATCTGAGTTTGGTTTTTTTTTTTTTTTTGGGTGACATTTAACTTCTTCAAAACAAAGGCTTATAATACAGTCTTTCCATCAACAAGATCTAACTGACCTATTAATTCTCATCACTTTTATAGTAATCCCATTCCCAGAATATAGTATCTTTATGGTTCAAAACTATCTAGTGGGTAAAACATAAAATTAAACATTAGCTAAAACTTGCCTTCTTGTTCAGTTTGGTTGTATACTGGAAAATATTGCAAAGCGATCAATTCAGTTGGACCATCATTCAAATAGTCACTGACATCTAAGGGTTCTTCTTCCACAATATTCTTCTCCCTCTGTAACTCAAGGAGAATAAGATAAAGATGTAAACTAAACACAAACTCACATAGTCAAAAGAAATAGAATCACGTAATCTAGTATAGAAAAATGATAAGTATTTGAATTGTGATGTAATTTGTATCTTTTCTCTTGTATTTATTTTAATCAGTTTATTACAATGAAATATATCAACTTTATAAGGAAAGATCAAATTTCTGTACTTAAGAAATTTATTACCCAAATTTTGCTTCAACTTACGTTTAAACCGTTATCATTGAGGACAGGATTGCCAGCATTTTTGAAACTTCCAGAGGCCAGGTCCGGTTTTTCTGACGCTTGTACTGCCAATTTAGTTGTAGATTCCCGTTGACACTGAACACTGTCAGTTCCTAATTGCTGAAGTTGAGAATTTGATAAAAACTTAATTGAAAATAGTATCAAAGTTAGAATTTTCAAAAATTCTAAACAGCTGAATTTCTGAAGTTGTGAAAACTACATGTACTTACAGTTGATGGCAATTCTTGGCTTGGAATAGATAGTTTGAGTTTTTTTCTCCCTGAAGCTGTAGACGAAAAGCAAACAATATTATCAACTACAAGGAGCCATCAAATGGCTAAACAATAAGGAAATCATGACTATTGGCCTTGCAATGGGACTCTACGTTGACCAACTTATATGACTAAACCTAGCGTTAATCTGAGTTCATCATCGACTAGCTAACAAATTAACAGAACTGAATATGATCCTAAACCTACCAAAATAGAAATATATCCTATTGGATGAGGCCTGAATCAATTTCTTTTTAAATATTTTACATTAGAATTTAGACATCGTTCTCATATAGATAACCCAAATTTGTTTCCCCTTCAAAGTTTTCAGCACTGTAGTAAGCGAAGATATTACATCACCCAATACTCTAAGTTCGTAGCAACCGAGCATTTTCCTTGAATCATGCTTCAAATACTTTTCTTAATTTTGTAAACATCCTATTGTAACTCTTTAGCAATATGAATATTTCGCTCTTCCGATCTTTCTTTTCCAAGTGAGACCACCTTTTTTTCGTATTTTGAAATTCCAAAGAAACTTCTTAGAGCGCACATCTCCATTAATGACACATTTTCTTAGTCTACATGTTGGTTAGAATCACATAGCGTAATAAAATATATACTTCCAATGAAGCATATGAATTGTGGAAGTCATTAAACACGTGGTCTCTTTTAATTATTGGATACTTGGTTGTAACGTAAAGAGAGAAATGAAAAAACTAAAGCGCGTAAGAGAAAAAATCTAAGTAACCTATTAATTGTCATCACTTTAATTAGTAAACGCACATTCCTGAAATATTAGTCTTTTCATGGTTCAATCTATCGACAGTCTAAAACATGAAATCAAACATTAATTAAAATTTACCTATCTGTTTAGTTTCATTGTTTGCAGGAAAAGATAGCATAGGGCTCAGGTCAAACGGATCATCATTCAGATAATCAGCAAGATTCAAGGGTTCTTCTACCACGGCATTTTTCCCTCTCTGTAGGTCAAACAAAAAGAAGATTAACATGAAAACTAAAAGCAAATTTACATGGTCAAAGAAAATATAATTACATAATCTAGTCTAGAGAAACGATATTTGATGGATTGTTATGCAATTAGGATCTTTTCTCTTGTATTTAGTTTGGAAAATTCTACTATCAGCTTATTATGGTGATAAGGAAAGCTATATTTTCTGTATTATTAAGAAAATTATTTCCCCCAATTTTATTCTTTATAATAATTGCTTCAACTTACACTTAAACCGTCATCAATGAGGATACGATTGCCTGCACTATTGGAAATTCCTGAGGCAAAAAAGTCCGGTTTTCCTAATGTTTGTACTGACAAGTCGCGTTGAAGCTGGACTCCATCACATGCAAACTGCTGCAGCTAGTTTGAGAAAACAATTAATTGAAAAGAGTATTAAAGCTCGAATTTCCCAAAAATTTTGACAGCTAAACCGCGAAATTTCTAAAGATGTGAAAACTGCAGCACTTACAGTTGAAGGCAATCCTTGGCTTAGAGCTAGTTTGAGCGTTTCTTTGCCTGAAATTGTTGATGAAAAGCAAACATTATCAACTGTACAATATAGTAGTGTGACTATACTAATTTGTTCTCACAAATCTTAAATTTCTTGGACTGGGAACTCATGATTGTCAACCCTAGTGTACGACTAACCGATATACCTAAACTTGGTGTTAATTTGACTTCATTGTCGATAAGCTATGATCAACAATATTTAAGTAACCTATTAATATTTTCATCACTTTTAGTTGTTTGTAGTAAACCCATTCCAGAAATATAGTCTCTTCATGGTTCAAACTATCCACTGCCTAAAACATGAAATAGAATATTAATTAAAACTTACCTCTTTGTTCAGTTTCATCATGTGCTGGAAAACTTAGCAAAGGACTCAAGTCAATTGGATCATCATTAAAATAGTTGTCAAGATTCAAGGGTTCTTCTACGCCGACATTCTTCCCTTTCTGTAGCTCAGAGGGGGAAAAAGATCAACATATAAACTAAGAGCAAACATACATAGTCCAAAAAAAAAAAAATCTAATCAACTCTAGAAAAAAAGGATAAATACTTGAAGAACTAATCATATCATATGTCATTAAAATCGTTTTTCTTGTTATATAATGAAATGTATCGACTTTAGAAAGGAAAGATGAATTTTCTTTTTAGAGAAAATTTGCTTTAACGTACAGTTGAGCCGTGATCATCAATGAAGATGGGATTGCCCATATTTTTGGAACTTCCAGAGGCTGACGCGTCTAGTTTTCCGAATGCTCGTAGTGCCAAAGTAGGTGTAGTATCTGGTAGAAGCTGCGCTCCATCAACTACAAGTAAACATATAAAAGAGATTCGATATTGCAATATATAATCATATTCCAATGAAATTTTAAAATACCATAACAAAAATGAATCCCAGACTAAGATATTAAATAAAATAAAATTTAGCTTCAATTCTTTGGGCTCCTAATTCCTAACTTGAATCACGACTTTCTACTAACTGGATCTAAATGGGCAAAAAGCTGAATATCTCCTCGAATATTGACTTGGTACGTATACATGTATAGTATGATTAACAAATTTGATTCAAGTAATAATTATCACATAGTAACTAAACGAAAAAATAGTATTGGGTTCTTGTTCGTCAGTAAATAATCCACACCTTGTTCTTGTGGCAGGTTTGGAAGAGGAGGGCTTGGCTCCAGGTTTAAAATCAAATTGTTTTCGGCTGTCTGGCCAGCCTGACAATAAATGGAGACAACATGTGAATTTACAATTTCTTGTGCAAAATTAATTTGATACAACTTATATGTGTATATATATATATATATATGTCACCATAGATGATGACGGCCTAGAGGCCTCAGAATGATGCCGTGTAGTTGCCGAGTAAACTTCCCAGAATATGGACCACCAATCATTTAAAAATCCTTCTGAAGGCGTGACCCCTGGGAACAAAAAACAACATGAACAATTAACCATGCTAGGCTAAAATTGAAATCTCAATTTGAAATTTCAATATATATATGCGCAATTAAGTGCTTTATATAATAATTAACTAGTACATGTCCCGTGTAGTGTATGGAAGCTGGTATATTGTTAAATTCATAAAAATATTATCTTTACAAATAATTAGTAAACTAAAAAAAGGTATATATATATATATATATATGAAATAATATTAACGTTGTATCATGATAATTAATATTTATTTATAAAATTAAAAATTTCAAACTATTATAAATTTAATTTAAAATTACATTTACCATGAATTTGATTGATAGCTCCTGCAACCCGCCAAAAACCCGGTGGAGGTTTATAGCAACCTGTTTATTTGTTAGTTTTTTTTTTTCTAATTTTTAGATTTTTATTTATTTTAAAGTACCCTTATTTAAACACCATAGGATGAGGCGGAGTGGAGCTGCAGGTTCAAGTCAGTTTAGTTTCTTTTTGTTATCTCAAGAACTAAGATTGTAACTAACGTGTAGGACCAAATTGAATTCAATTCAGAAATTACAAATATCAGCTTAGGATTAAATTAAATAACATTAAAAACAGTAAGATATATTGGAGAAAAGTTAAAAAATACAAAGTAGAATTTTTATATTAAATCTTGGAGGTGATTTTACGGATTATATGCTTATAGTTTGCTATCAATTATTTGCTCGTATTAAAATTCTAATTAAAAGCTTCGGACACCTATGTCATATTCTTTGACTTAAAAATAGTGCAACAATTATTGATTAAATAAAAATAAGGTATAACTTAACTTTTCATTGATTAAATAATTGAGTATTGATTTAGGTTGCAACATATGTGCTATTAAATGATATAAATATTAAATGAAGTTAAAAATACGCACATATGAAATACTTGAAATGTTTTTTCCTATTAATTAGTTGAACCCTTAAATTATTGTTCATCTAAGTTTGTTAGATGTATTGTAGTTTTGGTTATCCTTTTGTTACTTGAATGTTTATGTCATGAATCAGGTTTTGAAATTTATATTTTATTTAATTTTGAATTTTATTAGTAAAAAACAGGGCAAGGTTGCAGGGAATTTTCATCACAGATCGGAAGTCCCCGCTTCAAGTGGGATCTGCGGGCGTGATGGGGAAAAATATCCTAATGGGTAGGATGCATGAAAGGCCGCTCAAATATACCTTCAATTAACTATTGGTAAATGCCTAAATAAGGGAACACGTAAAATATATATATATATCTATATGAAGCAAATTATATTTCATTACCTCAAGCAAGAAACACACAATTGTCAATTGTATTAGAATATTAGATATAAATCCTATGGCCCAAAA
>CAVNYN010213352.1:0-32657 GCA_963692815.1 Nyctanthes arbor-tristis
TCCCCCAGGCCTATAGGCCTGGGGGAGTGTGGACTCCGATCCCAAGTTTATTGCTAGATGATATATAAGGATGGATTGCAACTTCATCATAAGTAATTTGTTTTCAGCAAAGTGGTCGGTGTAACCTATATATTATATTGATGTGCGAGCAAGAGGGATTTTTATTAAGTGTAGTCCTAAGCGAAGCCGACTTCAGAGTGAATTACCAGTCCTGATACTAGATGATGTAGGATGATGAATTGTATTAAATTTGAATCTAAATCAAATTTCAAGTAGCCATTTCTGCTCAGCTCTAAATACAGTGTAATTAACCAGTACTTGATTGAAAATTAAGTAAGAAAAATAATGACAGCAGTGATTTTGACATATTTCTTATTGAATTATATATAGGCTGAATTGTACAAGGAGAACATAGAAAAATTAAAAGCGAAGGTACAATATTATCCACCTCACTTCTTTTCCTACATTAATTAATCATGTTACTATAAATTCATTTTGTGAACATCTTATTGTATGTACATTCATTCAGGAGAAGTTTCTTTCCGAAGAAAATACAAGATTACGTGAAAAGGCAAGTCCTATTACAAGTTTAACATTTTATTTTGCAATTTACCAGGCAGATATGTACACATTTCTTGTATATATCCTATGAAAAGATAGCCGGCAGGCTATGTGGTAACAGACAATTAATCCTGGCTGTAGAAATACCCAGTTGAAGACTTGTGCTAGAAAATTTATCAATCTTCTTTTTACATAAAAAAGTGAAGATTTCTCTGCCTTTTTCTTAGAATTTAATTGAAATATTTATTTGTGTCCAGTGTGGATTAAAGCCAAGCCAAGCTCCAGAGAAAGAAAGAGAGAATGCCAGTTGCAGCCAAAGTGCATGGAGCATAGGGGTGGTGACTGATCTGTTTATAGGTCTAAATCCAATCCAGAATGGCTACTTATAGTCTCCATTTTTCAGTTTTCAAATGAATTATGATTTCCAGTAAAATCTGTTGTCAAATGATTATGATCAATCAATATAAGATAATTGCTTGGGATATATATGATGAATAAATTGAGTGGCAGTGTGAGAGTGAGTAAATGTATGTCTTGTATAGTGCACAGTTATTTTGTTTTATTCTCATATTTTATTTCTTATTATAGAAAAATATTTTCTTCGTTTTCCCCCCTTTTTTTCCCAAACGATTTGTGCTCTTGTGGCGTTCTTTGTTTTTCCCCTATTTATAGCCAAATCATAACTATTAATATACTTGATTTTCTTTTTCCCCATTTTTTGTTCTTTTTTCTTCAAAATAGAATACAATCTCTATGGTATTTAGAGGCATTGATTAAGTTTGTAAACGAAGAAAAAAGAGTAGGATAGTAGTTGTAGTGTTATTTTCATCAGAGATTGCATCTTCCTGGTTACAAGTCTCTTGAACTCTCTTTCTTGTGCATAAGAAGAAAGCAACTTTTTGGGGTTTCAAGTTATGGGCTAAGAGTGGCTGTGTTGGGTTGATGGTGGGGCTAAATCCACCAGAAGAGGAAGAATACCACATCATTTGAAAGAAGAATCAACTTCTGGTTGCATCTGTTCTGTCTTTCAAATCTTTGATTTGCATCTTCCTTTGCACTACCAATCCTCCCATTTCCACCCCCGTAATTCTTTACCTCTTCAAGAAGAAGAAGAAGAAGAAGATACTTCTCTACTCAAAGGTCCCATTTTTGCTATTTTTTTCCTTCTGTCTGCGTCTTTGTAGATTTTGAGCTCAAATTTGGTTAATTTCTTGCAGGAGTAGAAGCTCCAAGAAACAGCTTGGAGTCAGAAGAGATTCCAATGGAGAAGTACTCAGAAAGAAGAAGAAATTTTGAATTTCCCTGTTAAGTATAATTTTCTTTTTCCAATGTGTCTGCATTCGGGTCGAAAAGTGAGTAATAATGATGATATGATTAGTTAGGTAAACCTTGAACTATTTTGAACTGGGCTTTTTGGATAATCCATTCCAGGTGGGAATTCGAATCAAAACAGGACGTGAAAAAAAATCACTGAGTGTCAACTTCTGGTTCAGAATCAAGAACTGATAATCTTTCATCAGAATGCAGCACTTCTCCAGGGACAAAAACTCCAAGTTCAGTAGCGAGACTCATGGGTCTTGATCTGCTTCCTGAATCCCCTTCCCCTTCAAGTTCCAGGACTGTGACGAAGTCGGTACCCGAGATTCTCGAACTGAGAAACGAGACGTGTTTAGTTTCAGTGCTCGTTCGCTGCTGGAGACACCGAGAGTTTCATCAGGCAGAAGATCGGATGTTGAACACAGGCTGTCCCTTCAAATAAACAAGGAGAATTTGTTCGATGATTTTGAAATCCAGAACAGGAAAGATGAAAATGGAAATCCAGGTCATTATGAAAGGTAAATAGTGAAGCAAATTAAATAAAATGTCAGCAGAAAAGTTGGCATGGATATCTCAAACACAGTCAGAAAGAGGGAGCTAATAAGAAGAGATGAAAATCTTGTTTTGATCAAGCCCAGAAATCCGTCCAAGATTTTAACAGGATTGGACAATGAATCGTAGCCTGGAAAGCAATCAAACCCATCCAGGATTTTAGCAGGATTGGATGGAGAATCCAGGCTGGCAAGGCAAGCAAATTTATCCCGGATTTTAACAGGATTGGATGGAGAATCCAGGCCGGGAAAACAACCAAAACCTGCGAAGATTCTAACAGGTATGATTAACAACGAATCCAGACCTCTCCCACTGGAGCTCAGGTTCTTGGACTCAAACATCATTCAGGTCGAAACTTCTCAAAAGATATCAATTCCGAAATGCTAGTCATCTGTCAAGAAATCTACAAAAGACTGATGCTATAAGGATCAAGAACAGGAGCCATTTATTCGTTCCACTAAAACAAATCTTTCAGACAAGAAGAGCAAAAAATTACTCCTTTGTCAAACGAATTTCTGAATACCAATGTTCCAACTGGCCTATTACTAGTCAAGAAAGATCCAACAAAATTACCCTCTAAGCAGGTACTTTAATATTTACTCATCTTATTTTCTTTCAAGAAGCATTCCTTTTTAAGTTTTCCTAGTACTAAATATTTTGAGTAAGTACTAAGAATTGCAAGTTGCACTACAGTATCTAACTTTTACCCCCTTTTTTTCCTATTCTATTCTCAGATCACACGACCTTGGATTCTCAGTAGGTGTGGTGATTTGAGTGAATTGATGTTTCTAACCAACACATGAGACCGTCGCACCGAGTATTGAAAATAGTGACTAATTATGTTGGTGCGGTATTTTCAATAACCAACACATTAGACCGTCCCCGATGCCCCACGCGCTCCAATCGCGTACCATCCGGACCTAAAAGCAGTAAATTCTTAAGACAGGTAGTTGTAATTTGTTTTATTATTTTTGGGTTTATTTATTTATTTATTTATTTATTTTTATTATTAGAAATTTTTTTCTTTTATGGTAAGAAAAAAAATGTTATTCCAGTCGCAAGATCAGGTGCTCTTCCCTCGAAAAATACCACACAGAGTTCTAGCAGTTCGAGCCCAAGATCGTAAAATCAAGAAAACGTCAAAGGATAATAATGTGTCACCAAGGCGAAGTTTGCTCAGAATGAAACCCGGATAATTAATGAAAAATTGAAAGCGCAACCGTTGAGAGTGATTTAGTAGACAATTTTAAGTATAGTTGTAAAAAAACAATGTAACGTGATGTGACGTGAAATTAAGCCGTCTGTTGAAAACGCAACCGTTGAGAGTGATTTAGCAGACAATTTGAAGTATAGTTGTAAAAAAACAATGTAACGTGATGTGACGTGAAATTAAGCCGTCTATTGTAAAGTGTATAAAGCCTAAATCTTATTCCATGTAGAGTGTCCAGTCTTGCGAGTCATCAACAGTGGAAAAAACCAATATACTTGTGAAGTGGCAGTAAAATAGAAGAAAGGATAAACGAACGCGTTTTCCAGACTTTTCCACGCCTATCTAATTGTCGGTTGCTTTTCACAAAGTGGCGGACGCTCCAAATTTTCCAGCCTTTGATTAATATATTGTGGGTTTTAAGATATAGAATAATAATAATATACTTAAACACCCACCACATTTCGTATTTTCTTGTTGTCTAATATACCCTTCTTCAAGACTAATTTAATTTAATACAATATAAATTTATTAGTAGTTAGACTAAGAGTAGATTTGGAAAAAAATTAATTAGCAACATTGAAAAAATAGTTATTTTTAATATTTTCGATAATACAAATTATTTTAATTAGTTTTCAACAACAATAATAATTATTTAAGGAATTTATTTGTAATTTTTTTTAAAGTTTTGAAGTATGTTTGGACAAAAACGCCCTTTTGAAAATGGAGAATATTAAAAACAAATTGGTATAAAGATGAATTGTGCGAAAGAAATATAAAGGTGAAGCTGAGATTGCCAAAAAAATCAAAGGTAGGAGATTATTTCCACAACAACGTCTTACTCTAAAGGTAAGGACCTTTTGCGCTAATTACCCAAATATCGAACAAGACAAACCTAACGGTGCTGCTGCTAACTCCGGTGAAACACAATCAGTACATAAACAAAATAGTCAAACGCACTGGAATTATCCATTGTAATTCCCTCGTCTCCTCCTCCAAAGGGTAGTCCCCTAAAAACCATCTCAAACCATCCATTTTCCACCAACTTGAACTCCTTGACTCCGACACCACCACCATCAGCTGCAATAAAAAGCTCATTTTTCAGTTTGTGGGCGAACTCTTGGGTCGTAAACGGACATAGTATGCTAAAATTATGCTCGTTTATCCAAATACAAATTATTGAACTTGCTAAAAGAAAAAGAAGTTGACGGCAAACAGATTCAAAGTGATTGACTCAATTACGAAGCCGAGATTTATGGTAGAAATGAACTGAAAATTTAATTTTGAAATAAGAAGATAATTTTGGAAATATTAATGTTGATTAAATATATTTAATTAATAAAAAAATAATTTTCCCATAAATTAACAATAAAAACAAGTTAGTATATATCAATAATGATCTACCGCTAGACGTCTGATGGTATTATGTTGTCATGTGGTGTGCCAGAATTTGACATGCCACATAGGCATTTGGTGGCACAATACCGCTATAATTTCACATTTCACTAATTTGATAATTGTTCAATTATAACAACACATTTTAAACTTCCATTAAATCTCAACTATTTATTTTACCTCTTTATAATTTTCTAATTATAATTTGATTCCATTATGAGAATCAAACACCCAGTAAGAAAAGTAAAGAAGAATGCAGTGGTGGTGGGAGTACGGTTGGGGCGAGAGTGATGAACAAATTTTACAAAGAATAATGTTGCATAGTATTAGTGGTGGTTAATACAAGTCCACATAACATTAGCACATAGTATTGGGATAATTTGAAATGACTTTTGAAATTTCTAGACTCAATGGAAAAGAATTGAGGAAAAGGACCAAAAGTGCAAGAAAAAGTGAAGTTGGGGACCAAAATGAACAAAGATGAAAAAGCCGCAGTAGGCTGCGGAATGTATTCCGCGGGCTACAACAACTGGTATTCTGCGGTCAACCTCGGGCTATCTTGAAACACCCGAATTTGAATTCTTTGAGCCCCTTTTGTGCAAATTTGGGGAGAAGTGTGTCTTGTAACTCGAAGAACTTGTTCTCCCATGTAAACAGATTCATTTTTCACAAATCTAAGGGGAGAAGTGGGTGCTCTTGGAAGCAAAAAGTTACAGTAAAGTAAAAGAGAGAAAGGAAGAAAAAAAGAAAATTTGGGGTAAATCAAGATTGTGTGCTTCCAAGGTTCAAGAATCTATCTAAGGGAACAATTACATTCCTAATCTTGTATTTCCTCTTTGTTTTTCTATTTGCAATGTATTTCATTGACTCTCTACTTTGTTCCCTTTTTTTAACGAGTTAAATATTTTATTGTTGGGATTATTGGTGTAGCTTAGCCAGTTTTATTAATATCAATGCATGCTTTTCTTGTTAAGTTGCTTGTTGTCATGTGTAGTTGTTATGACATTAAATGCCTTTTATTTACTTGACCAATAAATGATGTGTTGAGTGGTTTGTAAAGCTTTTGAAAGAAAAATATACATTTTAGACCAAATAACAATCACCCTAGGTTCTTGTAGGAGATAGAAATATATTTCTAGCTCAAGGTGACCCATTGAGGCATTTTCAAAAACACTTAATACAATTAGTTGGATTTCAATCGACATAGAGATATAATATGTTGATTCAATTAATTAGGGCAAATTTAACGCTCAAGAGGGGTAATTAGCTAAAATAGGAAAATCGGATATAACATAATAAATGTGTAATTTTCTTGTTAGCTTGTTGGTTTGTAAATTAAGCAAGGTTAAGTGAAATCAAGAATGCCAACCTTCACATCCTTGTATTCATACAACTCTACTTGCATCCATTTTATTTAAGTTTCTTTCTTTTATGTGATTATTTTCATGTTCTTAAGTTAAAGACCATTTTGATTGTGTGTGTTTGTTTTGTAATCTCAACTAATTTAACTAGAGTAATATCGAGTAACAACTCCTCGTGGGATCGACAACCCAAGCTCCTTGTCCACTTTATTACTTGATACGACCTGTGTACTTATGGCAGTATACACATTTTTGGGTTCGTAACCAGGGGTGTAGCCTGGAAATTATAGAAGGGGGAGCTGGATCGAAGAATTAAAAAGGTCATTCACAAGTTAGGCTTGATTTATTACTGCATATGTGTGTTTTTGTGAGAGAGAAACAGTGAGGGATTAGGGTTGACATTTTATATGATAAAGATTAATTAGTGTCTACAAGAGGAACAAAAAAATGTCAAAGATTGGTATTCAGTGAAACTGAGAATTACAAAGCTCCAAGCTTTTGTCATGAACGTAGATTTTGGGGAATTAGAGATGAAAAGCAGAGAAGAGCACAAGGAGAGACTGAGGAGAGATTGCGAAAATTTGAAACTTCAATTATGGAATCCCACAACGAAACTTGATGTTAAACTAATTCGGGGTATGGTGTATAAAATGGTCAATTCACACGGCATTCCAGCCTAGGGAATTAGGTTGTGTGGGCCGATTTTCAATTACAGTACCCTGAGCCCAAGATTAAATACCCCGAGCACAAAAAAGCTAAAAACTTTTTTAAAGGCTTTGGTCCAAAGTTGCCCTGAGCCTGGCCCTGGGAGGCCCTTCCTTGGCTACGCCCCTGTTCGTTACAACCACTATGAAGATGAGTATATTCATTGAATGACAGACAACTGATAAACTCAGTCCCATGGCAAAGTAAACTCGCCTCAACAAATTAGATGGAGGCCAGTCTTTCAACTTCAGAATCTGAGGTGACCTGAAGCTGTCATATTAAATTTGTATCCTGTGAAGAATTGATGAACGTATAATGTGACCCGGGTTTTCTTTTACAGAACAATAATTAATAATTCATCCAAAATAGAAATTGCATTTGCAATCACTCAATAAAATAATATTTGGCTTTAAATTTTTATATATATCCATGTTTTATGTAATAATACATGCAGTCACCATGAAATATTTATGCATTATTAGTAAGATAAGAAACCAATTTCCTTAATATATTCGATATTATTATTTTCAAGATACCATGAGAAAATGCACTGCACAGCAGTGTAAGTGAGGGGAAAAATATATGAAGGATTATCCTTTTGTTCTTCACTCTAACTAAATTAGCCACATGCCTTGAAGAATAGGAAACACACTCTCTCCACTAAATTAGACACATGTCCTGAAGAATATCAAAATTTCAAGTTATGAATAAATAAATTTCTTGTTCAAGTTGATTTTTGCTGAATATTTAACATTCTCGTTTTTTCCCCGGACATATAGCATTGCCAATGGATTATAAGGTCGTCAATAATATATATAGATCAATTCTAATAGCTTCCCTGCACTCAAAAGGCTGCTGCAAAGAACCTCTCGCCTAAAGCAGTTACAATTGGTGCGCTTTTGCTGGTATAATGTAGGGTTATGAGTCTTCAAATTATTACATCAGGCAAAGGTAGCGGAAGAATTAAATCACAAAATTATAATCATGAATATGAACTCATCAAATAAGCATTTTCATGATCTTTTAAATGGAAATTATAAAAAAAAAAGAGGAAACAAATGAGACCCGCCAATTTTTATGTGTGTCTCTATCTTCTTGGATCTTGAAAGAGGACATTTAGTATTTGGAGATGCTCTTACAATGGGACGGCTGCTCATTGGTTAATTAATATAATAAATTGATAAATTAAGGGAGGACAATGCAAGAATGATCACCGTAAAGAGGTAGAGTCAGGGACGGCCTTCGCAATTGCCATATTGTTTGGGAATAATTTTGGTGTATAATTAAATTTAAAAATTATAAAATAGAAAGAGATAAATATGTGTTTGATTGTAAACGTGAAATTTATTTTGAAAGACAATTGAATTACGAGTGATTAAATTTATCCATAGAAAACAAGTTTTTTAAATTGGGATCTCGTTCTTTGTTTTCATCTCATGATGATGATGATCTCAATATATAATATAGCTTATAAGACGAAATATGTGAAGCGTATTTTAACATTTTATATGATAAAAAAAATTGTTTGTGGTCCATATAAATTCTAACGTTGTCTACTATTTTATGTAAAATTACATTTTATGATTAAATGAATAGAGCCTAAAAATTAAATGATATAAAATCATATGTACAACACTATATGGTGTCATATGGGCATATGTCGTGCATTGATACATGTTACATAGTTGTGGTTTCCCATATAGTGTGTTCGGATGTACGCCACATGGTCATATGATATCATATAGTGCTATACCATATGGTCTAGATCGGAACTAGAATAGAGCCCTGTTATGCTTCTCGGAGGTTTAAAAAATTTTGTAAATGATCATATTGGAAAAAAATAAAAAAGAAACATAAATTTTCTAGTGTTATGTGAATATTACACACTTATATCATATGCACATATAGCGTGCCAAAACTAGTTCACTTTTTGAAGTTTGAAAAAAATTATCCAGTTTATAGCACGTCACATGTGCGGAGGGTATCATAGCCTATATCGTTATCTGCACACAAGAAAATTTCTTTTAAAAAGAAGCAATGGGATTGGTGTCAAGTATTTGAGAAACTCGCTAGCGGAAGCCTTTGTAAATTATTGTCTCCAAGTATCATCATTTCCATTAGTAGCAAATAGACTCAAACACAATGTAAGAAAATAATCCATTTTTCTAAAACTTTTGAAACTACTATTAAGGCTAAGGGTAAATAAAAACTATATGAGGTGAAATTTCCTTAACAAAAAGATCTTCAAAACCAACGTGCAACCTTTTATATAATACAATCCAATTCTGCTCATAGCTAATTGTGTAATGGCTTATATATTTACATGTATATGTGAAAATGAAGTTGTAGTCTCGGAAATCCTAATTTTTAGGAAATTTTTTCATTTGTGTCGTTCCCTTTTCAGGGACTTTTCATACTTCCTTTGATCCTTTTTTCCCAATACTCAATAATTAGAAGATATTGATGGAATCATTTCAATGCTCATAATCCCACAATTAAGCAAAAGAGCAAACACATCTAATTCAATACTCTTACCTAAATCAAATAGTTCTTATGACAGTCAGATTCTCATGCAATTGTTGAAACTTTTGACCTAAATCACATGAAAAACCTAAAATGAATCTGCAAACAAAACTTGCCATTTAATTGTAGTTTGATTAACTTCTTACATAAATGAACAATACAAAATAAATAATAAAGAAGATTTTTAAATAAATCATTTAATTAAACTTTTGATTAATTTGTCTAACTTACCGTTTCATAAAGTGCTTCATTTTGAAGTACCACTTTTCGAACTGCCACAATAGTTGTTTCTCCTATAATTGCAAAAAATGGAAATTCATGAAATATCCATATGAGCTACAAAAACCCAAAATTTTGTCAAAATTAGATTGTAAAATACCTTGCTCCATAACAGTTAGTGAACTGAAAACTACACCATCCATGCGAGTCTCCTTTTAGCACCACATGTGCCATACACTATAGCACCATATGACACATGTGACACGTATATGGAGTGCACATGCATGCCACATGTGCTGTATAGTGTCATAGTGTATGGCACATGTGGTGCTACTCTATCCATGCTCTTGCACCCATGCCTACCCACTTAGTGAACTTGAAATTAAGTATTCATATGAACAGTCAAGAACGAATACATGTTACTAAATTTTATAGAAAAAAGATCTTTCAGTCCTTTATGTTTGCATGTGCTTAGAAGTGAAATTAAAAAGTATATATGATTTGAGTAAAAATCATGGGAAAAAGTGATCAAATCATGTATGAACTCTTTCTATCGGATCAAATTCAGGGGAAACATTGTAGGCGCTTCCCATTGGCAGCACCGGTGACGCAAGGAAACCTAGAGTATTGAGGGCCGAAAATTCTAGGGCTACGAATTGTGAAATTGGGCCTCTCAATATATTCATAAGCCCATTTTAGATCAATAAGTAAATGATATCAGCCATGGCATCGTGTGCATTTAGGTGGAAAAGATTAAAAAATTGAGCTTATGACGCTAGGCAAATCAATCTAATTGTGCTAGACAAGTCTCTTAATATATACATATATATGTGTGTATGTATATGTGTGTGTGTGCATATATATTAGCACACAGATGGTCTTCAGCATCAGCTGTGCTATTTAGCATTAATTAATAAAATACAAGATAAAATAAAGCTATATTTGTGAAAATGATCTATCAAACTCCTATTTCTATTTAGATTATAATCTTAGTAAAGGCACGATAGTGCATCCATTTTCTTGCTCAGCCCAATCCAGACTGTATTGAAAAGGTTCCTAAGACATAGCATGAAAAAGTCACAATATTAAGAAATGAGGTCCAAGAATGAAGAAGGGCATGAACTACTGAATGAATACAAGTTGTGGCTAATACCCGAGGCATAAAAGAAGCATTTTCTACGGGATCTCGAAACGACCAGCCACCCGACCTAATTCATGCATATGTTTTGTGGGTTATCCCGCCGTACATATTGTGAGAGATCAGGACTAGGCATATATATGTGACATGTGGTGTGACTGTTTTCTATTAACAGTCGACTTTATGTACGGAACTCGATCTGATTCAAAAGAAATCAGAGTCAAAATGGCATGCAATTATAACTTATATGGAAGCATGTCACAGATGCCATGTAGAATTAAATGCCACGTGGGTACATCGCATACTGAAAATTTTCAAGTATTTTCAAGAAGTATAGTCCCATGTGATGTAGGAACATGGATGCACACCACGTGCATACATTTACATGAAATTGTATAACCTTTATTGAACTGGATTGCATCATATATTGCAACATAGATAAGGGCGGATTCAAAAATTGACACGGGTTACAACACAAAAATTATGAACTTAACATGGGTAACATATTTTTTAAAAAATTTTCGATAGAAATTTCAAAAAATCTTTCAGGCCAACGCGAGCTTTAGAATCCAAGAATTTTATGACACGGGTTATAACCCAAAAAATTACGAGTATAAAATTTTTAAATTTTCTCTATATATATAAATTTAAAAAGAAATCCAAGCTGGTACAAGCGAAAACTAACGCTCTAAAAAGCGTAATGTGCTGAAAATCGTCGAGATCAAGTCTTGAAACTAGGCGCTCTTAAGTGCACAAATGCGTGATAATACGCGAAAAAGCGTAATGTGTGATAAAGCGTCGAGTATAAGTGTCGTCTAGAAGATATTTATGCGAGTTTTTTGAAAAACCAATGCCGGCCCATAGCTACGTACGTCTGCCCATGAACATAGATCATTAGTTGCTAGAATCATGGACGTAGCAAGGATTTTTGGCCAGTGCGGTCGGAATTTTTCGTTTTGTCAGGGCGGTTGTTGGGGCAAAATTTTAAAAATAGAAAATAAAAAATATCGCAATTAAAAAAAGCAAATCTAAAGGCTGTCCATTACAACAATTCTTTGCGGGTTTTCATACTCTGAAACCGCTTTACAATCAATTCATCATCAAGTTTGGAACATATATCTCTCTACATAACAAACAATGCAGTCATTCATCCACTCAGATTTATAGCATAGGTGAGAGAGAAGTTTGGTGTTGGAAATAGTAGTGGATTGGATCTTAATTTTGGTCTCAGATTCCTTAATTTTTGGGCCAATGTAACACATTTATAGGCCTTTTTAAAATTGAACACAATTTTTTTTATATGGGCTGGACTGCACTGAAAATTTAGTGCAGTCCAGCCCAATTTAAAAGGGCCACTCCAAGGTCCATTGCGGTCTACGGACCGCACTGGTCTATAGGTGGCTACGTCCATGGCTAGAATGACACTCAACGTGTGTTTATAAACTCATTATTTCTCTTACACTCGACGTGTGTTTGCAAACTTATTATTTCTCTTACTTTTTCAAATTTAAATTTAGTTAAGCTAATCAGATTCATATATCTCGTATAATTCATCTATACTAATTATAAATCTCAATCGTTCATCTATTCCTTTATATAAAGATACATTTTTAAGAGGCTACAAACAACACAACGTGGTTAGCAGAACATGGTTTCGAGGTAAACCCATGGCCACTTGAAAAGAAGGAGGCAGAAGGGACACATCAAATCATCCAAATAGCCTAGTTTACTGAATGCGCTGTCTGCATGTAATTAGTGGACACATCAAATCATCGTACTAATGATAAAACAAAATGGGGTTTCCAATTTTTTATCATACTTTTTATAGTGTGTCTGAAAATACATTTTCTGTATGGAAACAGCTCCCAGTTTCCACTTTTCACCATTTACCAAAACTAGATAAACTATCCCTTATTGGCTGTAGCGGCCGTTGATGGATAAACACTCAGTTTGGCAACCATATTTTTGGTAGTTTATAAATAGAATTAAAATTCAAATTTTACATAAATGTCGTCATGTCATGTAAAGGTAATAACTAAAATGACTTGAAAAGTTACATCACATTAAATATGTGGCTTGATGGTCTATTTGAAATTTAAATTGGTTGATAAATAATGGTAGTTTTTAAATGCTTGCCAAACAAATGTCTAGGTTCTGTGGTCTGAAACTAAAGAGATCGAGAAGGGAAGGAGAATTCCTTTTTTGGGGCATTTCGAATTTCCAGATTCTTGAACACGGTCTATTTTTAGTCTCATGTTTTATTCTCTTGGAGTATTGCAACTGGTGCATTACATTCATTTCTTGCCTTGTATTTCTGGGTATTTCTGATCTCCTGTCCTGCAGTAAACCAACTTCTCCTTTTTATCAGAAATAGAACATATGATTTCCAATTGTAGCAAGTTTTTCTGGGCTGGAATTCATGATTTTCCTTGTTGGGCTGATTAGCAGAAGCAGAATTTTTTTTTTTTTTTTTGGTTGGAAAAGTGTATTAGGGTTTTGGGCCTTCTGAGTTTTCTTGCAAGAACTCCTCCACAAATTTATGGAAAATGAGGCTTATGTCATTGGGATCTTTTTGATTTAAATTTAAATTTAATTTCTCTGAATTAAACTGCTGAGAGCACAAGGGATACTTGAATTTTCATTAGGGTTTTCTGTTATATTTGCAGAAAAATGGTGAGAGGAAAGGTACAAATGAAGCGAATCGAGAACGAAACAAGCAAACAGGTTACCTTCAACAAACGCAGAAATGGGCTCTTAAAGAAAGCTTATGAGTTATCAGTCCTTTGTGATGCAGAAGTAGGGTTGATTATTTTCTCACAAAAAGGAAAGCTTTTCCAGTTCTCAAGCTCCAAGTACGTTTTTGATCTCCTACCAATGCACTTTCAAATTTATTGGACAAATAAAATCTGCATTAATCTTTCTTTCTTTCTTCTGTGTTATTATTATATCTAAAGTATCACAAGCAATAGGGTACCGGGGGTTGTACTTTTGAGTGATTTCCAGTACTGTGTCTTTACACTTCTCCTCCTTAATCTTTCATGACTCAATCTCCCTACATATTTTGTATCATTGAATGCTCGCTATGTTTGCAAGAAATTAATTACTAGCAGATGGATTTTTCTCCCTTCGTCTTGCGGCTATTAATTTAGAACTTAATTATAATAATTTTTATATATCTCCATTTAGGAGCCATTATTAGCCAACCTTGTTATAGAATTTATTAGAGTTGTAGAGATAAGATTAATGAACCATGTTAATTATTCTAAGTATATAATCCCTAATTAACTGCACACTCAACTGAAAAATCTACAATACTTCTGTTGAGAATTAGAAACGCAAGTTATATCCCCAGTTATGCCTTGAAGATCCTTTTTTTCATAGAAAATTAACACTGGAAATTATAAAAAAGGGAGAAACCTTTTGTTTTTATTATAACCATTAGTTTGTTAATTTTTACTTGTTCTTGATACTTCGCAAAGGAGAACCCGATGATGGTTAATTTTGACCTAGGCCTACGTTACAACTATTTTATATAAATGATTCATTTGTACCTTCTTGAACCTTAGTACTATATCTCATCTCATCTCAAATCTTAAGTTATCTTTCTTTGGTCGAGGAAAATTATGCTATTCACCCCACTTAATGATCACCACTGCCTGTAATATGTGTTAGTATTATATGATGATAAGTTTAATTATTGAAACATGTGATTTGAACTGATCATTGAATATCTCGCATCTTTATTTCATTACATACATAGACTTGGACCAAGTAGTGCTATTCGTCACCGGTATTGATCATTATCATCATTAGGTTACATTGAATGATAAGTTCAATTTCATAAATCACATGTCAGAATTTTAATTTATTTTCTTTCTTTTGTAAATATTATTTACTAGTATATAGTTCAGCTTGTGAAACAAACTATTTTGACTACCATTCGTCTAGTTTCTGATGTTTGACCATCTGGGGTTTTTAATACATATTATAGAACCTTTGTCATACCTAAAGGCTAAAAAAATGTAAGTAAATAAATAAAGTTTAAACTTAAACCTCTCTACATATATATTATTAATGGATTGAAGTCTGACTAATATGGTTTATGGTTGGCTCGAACTTTCCATTTTCCCTTTTCCTTGACTAAATTACCCCCTTTTTAATCTCTATTTTTAAATGTTATATATATGTGTGTTTCAGCATGGAAATTATAATACAGAGATACCTTAAACATGCGAAGGAAAATATGGCTGTGGCTAACAAGAATGAGGTTCAACAAGATGTGCAGGTCAGAAATATTTATCATTAATTTTAATGATTTTTGTCAACTGTTTCAGAGCTAGATCTGAACAAATTGTTGCTTTCTTATTTTTTTTACGGGTGGAATTTTCCTTTTTATCTTTGTGTTTGGCGGGGATGCAGTAAGAGTGAGAAATATTTGACCACCATCAATGACCTAAAAATTCATTGATTCACAAAGAACTACGAATATTCATTTATTTGGCTATTATAGAAACATATATTAAATGTTAGGTCATAAAATTAAAATTGGATTTTAGTCCTACACTATAAAAGAACAGTAAAAGGGGAAAATCCTTTTGAAAAATGAAAAAGGAACCATATCTCGGGTTTGGATTTTCGACGAGAGATATTTTCTTAAAAAAGAATGAAAAGAAGAGAAAAAGGAATCACCTATGCGTTCCTATCTCTAATTTGCATCTTCGGTCTTCATCATGTGATAAGGGCACATTGAGGACAAAAAGGGAGAAGAAAAGAATCCGCCAATTTGTCTTATTTTCTAAACATAACGCTGAGCTCATAATAAGTGTTAGGGTTTCATTCTAATGAAGATTTTGCTTGTGGAACCATACAGTAGAAGTTTGTTCAACTTCGATGAAAGGGCTAAGAAAATATTAGGATTTGGGTGACATAGGTACAATTATCATGTAGTTTTTTATGGTTAACTTGGTTTTACGATAAATGAGCACATTAGGATATTCAATGAGAAGTTCGTATTCGTTCTATAGAGAGTCGAGACTATAGAGTGACTTAGATTCTATTTGAAATTCTTGTTGGCTACCCAACTTTTGCTTTACAGAATGGATTATCACATTTGGTGAACTTATAAAGTTATTACTAGAGAAACAACATCTAGAGTAGATTTTAAGGAGTAACAAAAAGTAATTTCACAAATTCATATTAAGACCTTATCTTAAAAGGTCAACCTATTAAGAGGAGTAGCCCAGAAGATGATAGCTTGTTGAAGTAGAATAATCTTGAAATCTGTGTGCTCATTTGAGTCTTAACTAGATCAAATTCTTGAAATCCATGTACTCATTTGAGTCTTAACTAGATCGAATTGCTCGTTTGAGCTTAACGGGCTCTGATACCATACTAAGATTTTGGGGTTCAATCTTAAAAGGTTAACCTGTTAAGAGTAGTAGCCCAAACGCTAGCTTATATGTTAGTTTATATTTTTATATCTAGTCGATATGAGATTTATCCCTCAACAATTCATTATTTTCTTAATACTAGTCCTAGTTAAGATAATCATATTCACACCAAATTTTAATTTGGTTAGATACAACAAATATATTTATAATGAAGGTCCCCTATTTTTACATAAAATCTCATTTGTGTTCCCCCCATTTTAATAGTCCTATTTTCATCTTTCAATTCGTAGTTTCTAACATTTTTGCTAATCTTAGTTAAAATAATTTGCTAACTTTCCTATTTGCTTTCTGTTTTACTTATCATTCTCAAGTAAGAATTGTTTACTACCGTTGGAGTTTAAAATTTTTAATCAAAGGAAATTTGTTAATTAAAATAAGGAAAAATTATGAACATAATTAAAGAAATAAACATAAGGGTACAGTGTGCGATTGAATGTGGTGCTATTAACACAAAAAGTGGCGTGAATATAATTCGTCTTCTAATTAATAAAAAAATGAATACCAAATTTGTGACACTTCACTTAACATTTAGGAATTACAGTTCGTAATTTGTTCATTTCATCAGTTACATGAGTTACAAAATGTAACTCCCAAATATTTGAATCTTCCCTTTCAAAGCATATTTACCCTACTAGTTGACTAATAGAGGTGATATTTACCCCTCACACTATTCTTTCTACCATCGTTCAATTTCTCATAGTTATGTTCGTTTGTGTCTATGAACATATGCTTGGTTTCGAGAGAGTTTCTAAGAATTGAGCCCCACACATTTCTCTTGGCAACGGCCCCACTTCTTTATCACATAAGTGATAATTTATCTAAGTACATGCATTACTTCTTTTAAATTAATTTTAATTCACATGAATCATTAAAACCTTTTTACTTAACCTCTCATTTGCTGATATCACTATTATCTCGTACGAATGGACAGGAAGTAACCCCATAAGTCTTCATAGTTAGATTATCCCTTTAAACCTAAATCTTGAGATCTCATGAGTCAACTTAGTTTGTTTTCTTTGTAGACACTTTTCATTTCAAGGGATTAAGTCATATTCCCATTAGTGACATTTGACTCTTGATTTAACCCTAGAGTAATTCTAGAGTACTAGTTGTCTAATGGTATTTTATCTATGACTTATATATAGACTTACCATTGTACATATTGTTCTTTGCCTTCCAAATTCCAATTAAATTGTATGTAAATAGCAAAAGTATGCTTTGCCCATCTTGACATATAATCAACAGAATAACCCTAGTTAAGATTAGTTGTCTAATGGTATTTTGTATATGTTTATAACATATATATCTAGACTTACCATTGTACATAATGCTTTGTGCCCTTTTTTTTGGGTGGGGGGGGGGCGGGGAAGGAAAATAAAGTTATATACATAGTGCTTTGTGTTTTTGCAATTAAATGTATGTAAACTGCTGGTACATGCTTTGCAATTAACATATAGCATCTTTACCCCATTGTTTAAGGCTATATATAACCTCAGAATTTATACTATTCAGAGGATTATTCATGATATAGGTGCGGTTTCTGATATAATACAAATCCACTAATGAATTTTGAATATCAGATATTATTATCTCTTTAAATGCGGATATCATTCAATAACTAAAATGTATTTTGTACTAAGTATCTTTGTGCTTCTATTGTTCCTTTATGGTAATCATGCACTAAATTACTCATGCAAACTAAGTCTAATATACTAATCTTCCACATTAATTAGGCTTTAATGATTCTAGAATACATGTATCTTGAGAGTCATCTTGACTTCTATTCCTCAATAGATGGTAACTTCTACCTATATAAATCGACAAACTTCGGCTTATCTTTAGAAAATTTAATCATTTTAGCATTAACACTAACCGTGAGTATGTTATCAATCTAAAGACATAAAATAATATCAATATTGTGTCTTTAACATAAATCCATTTATCATAAGCGATGATTTTAAATTGACAAGGTATTATCAAAATTTCCATTCCATTGTTTTTGGTACTTGTTTCAACCCATATAGTTGCAACTTCATCAAATTAAAACTTTATTTCACTACTACAAAAAACCCTAATAGGCGTCGGCTGTAATCACTATTATGCGTCGGTTTTGTCGACGACGCATATGTAACCGACGTTCATTCTAAGATGATAGGCGATCGTTGCTTGTTGATGCCTAAATGAAAAAATAGGCGTCGGTTGTTATCCTACAACCGACTCCTAAACGCATTACTAGGGGGAGACGATGGACTATATGCGTCGGTTGTTGTGTAGAAACCAACGCCCACTAGTACAATAGGCGACAGTTGTAAGGGAAGAACCGACGCCTATAGTTGACTTTAGGCGTCGGTTCTTCCTTTACAACCAACGCCTAAAAATTTTTTTCCCCCACTAGATCCGCCACTAACAAGATTCAAAATTCAAAGATATAAGATAACAATGCATTTTTTTAGTCAGAAATCAAAACTTTATTTAATCACATTAAAACTATACAGAAGGGGAAAGGCCAAATCACCCTTTCAAACTTGAAAATTCTATCTACACAAAAACAAAGAGAGGAAAAAATTCCATCCACACAAAAGCTAAAACAAAAATTCCATCCACAATAATTAACAAACAAAATTAAAGGAGATTTAGTGCCCGAGAAACATTTTGGACTACAGTTTCTTTCTTGTTCCAAGAATTTATGAATGAAGATTTAGTGCCCCAGAAACATTTTAGACTATATAAATGGCAATGGCATGGATAAGCTTCGAATAATGTAGAAGATGATGGATCTACGATCTTTCCTGGTCTCATAGTCACTTATGAATCTACAATCGGTTATCGACGCTAGCAGATCTTCTTGGAGTAACGTGTAGCAAGGGTTCTTCGATGTTTCAAATCTGAGTTTACAAATCTCCAGATATAGCCAACGGTTCTTCGATGTTTCAACTTTGGAGAGGAGATTGGAGAGTCCTCTGAAATTTGTAAGAGCGAGAGAGTTGAAAGGTATTATGAAGCACGTCCCAGATATCCCAACAACCCCAAAACCCAATGTATAAAACGGAAAGAATAAATCCAGAAAATAGCAGGGATAACGTTCGGCCGTTAGGCCCTGGTGAGGTTCACAGTGCCAAATTAATGACACTCCTACTCCTACCGTTGAAGCTCCACCGCAGTGGATATGCTTCCAGCAACACTATAACTGGAGAAATCAAAGGGTTACAAACTATTTTGCGCACAAACACAGAATCAAGGCCTAACAATCCAGGGATATAAGCTCTACACCTATACTTTGGAAATACAAGAAATGTCTCACAAAGAGAAACCCACAAAGGACGAATTTACAGAGAAAATTTTAGAGAGAAAAAAACCTAGAACACAAAGAGCTAAAACGAAAATGACGATCTGTTAGAACCAAAGGGGCTCGGCAACAATATATACCAAGGAATCAATGGCTGTGATGAAAACCCTAGATCTAACGGATAGAAAACCAGTTGCTTGATTTCATGGGCCAAGCTGAACGAACGCGGTCCAAAGTAAAGGTTAAGTGGGCTGGGCCAAAACTGAAAACAACATTACAAATCTCTACCTTGGTTGAAGTTTTGAAAACCATTTTGTGTCTCTAGAGCACATCCGGCTTCATCAATTCTAAAATATTAAACCTGCAGAAAAGAAATAACACAAAGTTGGTAAAAGTAAAAAACAACTTTTAAATCAACTCTAGATTTTAAAGAAAGAGTGTTTAGAATATTAGGGTGCAGAATCAATCTTTAGGGTGGTCAAACAGTCTCTGAACTTTGCCAAAGGTATATCCTTTGTACCCATATCAGCAGGATTGTATTGTGTTGGAATTTTCTCAATTTTAATCAAGCCCTGCTCTACCACTTCCCTAATGAAATGGTATTTCACATTAACATGCTTGGTTCTATCATGGAAGACAGGATTCTTGCTAAGATGAATGACACTTTGATTATCTAACATCATCAGTATTAGTTAGGAAACCAATCTCATTTAACACCTCTTTAAGCCAAATACCTTCTTTTATTGCATTAGTTGCAGCAATGTATTCGGCCTCTGTAGTTGACAAAGCAGCTACTTTCTGCAGTTGTGATTTCCAACTAATACAAGTTCCACACAAGGTTAAAAAAAAAAAGAAAAAAAGCTGAAGTGGACTTTCTTTTATCAATATCCCCTACACAGTCAGAGTCAACATAGCCTTTCAAAACAATATCATTTGACTGTGAAAATAACAAACATTTCATAGCAGTCCAGTGAAGTTCACCAAGATTTCCCATGAACCTGCTTGAAACACTGATGGCAAAGACTAAGTCTGCCCAGTACAAACCATCAAGTTCATAATGGAACCAACATCATTTGCATAGGGGACCTTTTCCATTCTTTTTACCTCTTCCTCCAAAACAAGGCCATGCTCAGAAGAAAGTTTGAAATGATTTGCTAAAGGTAATGTAACAGGACTTAAAGGAAACTTATTTAGAATTTTAGCAATATAAGAGAAATGTTTTAAGAATAAAGTGTTGTTTGATCTATTCCTCACAATACGCATGCCCAGAATTTTCTTGCAGGGCCAAGATCCTTCATTTCAAATTCTTGTTGGAATTTGTTTTTCATTTCATTTATGTTATTCATATTTTTGCTAGCCAGGAGCATATCATCAACATATAATAACAAATAAGTTACATTTTCTCCACCATTTTCATTGAAAAACAAACAGGGATCATAAACACTTTTCTTAAAATCCAATTTATTCATATAAGTTTCAAATTTCCTGTATCACTGCCTTGGGGCCTTTTTAAGCCCATACAAGGATTTCTTGAGCAAGCACACATAGTTATGTTTACCCTTAGCTTAAAAACCCTGAGGTTGCTGCATATATATGGTTTCATTCAAATCACTATATAAAAAGGCAGTTTTAACATCCAATTGCTCAAGTTCAAAATTAAAATGAGTTACAATGGCTAGAAAAAGTCTAATAGTAGTATAGTTTACAACCGGAGCAAAAACTTCATTTTAATCTATACCCTCCTTTTGAGAGAACCCTTTTGCAACTAGTCTAGCCTTATATCTCACTCCACCTTTAACAAATTCCTCCCTTTTAATTTTAAAAATCCATTTGCAATCAATTCCTTTCTAATTCTTAGGTTTTGGAACAAGAATCCAAGTCTGATTTTTTAAACAGAGAGTCCATTTCATCTTTCATAGCCATTAGCCATTTATTTTTATCTTTAGAACATAATACATCATCATAACTTTCAGGTTCTGAATCATCAGTCAAAGAGGCAGTAAAGAAAGACACAAAATCAGGATCAGTGACCCTAGAAGAGGGTCTCACTTCCCTTCTAGGTCTGCCCCTAGCAAGTTGGTAATTATCAAGGGGATTTGACACAGTAGGAATTGGTTCATTATTACCATCAGGTGGAATATCAATATCAGCAGAATCATCAACATCATTATGAAAAGTATTATTCACATTTGGGTCAGCTATAATCACATTGGGATCATTAGACTGAGTTTCTTTACGCACAGGTTGAGAATGAGGCACAGAATCATTTACATTTTCAAAATTCTCCCAGAAAGTCACACACTATGTTTCTGAACAGTATTTTGTTGATTTTCCAAAACAAATTTATCTTTCAAACAAGGCAAATCAGACTCATTAAACACAACATCTCTACTAACTATGACACCAAAACCATCTTTCTGAAAATCCCAAAGTCTAAAACCCTTGGTCCCAAGTTCATAACCTAGAAAAATGCATTTTTGGGACCTAGGTTCTAGCTTTCCCATTTTCTGATATGCATAAGCTATACATCCAAAAGTCTTTAGGAAAGAGTAGTCAGATAAATGACCTGACCAGATTTGTTTAGGTGTTTTGTTTTCAATAGTAGTGGAGGGACTCCTGTTAATTAAAAAACATGCAGTTTTTACAGCCTTCCCCCAAAAGGTTTTAGGCATCCCAGATCCAAACAGCAGTCCTGTGGTGTATGTGTTACAGTCCTGTGTCGAAGGATACCATTTTCTTTGCAAAAATTATCAAACTCAGTATTACAGAATTCTAGGCCATTATCAGTTCTTAAAAGCTTAAGTCATTTATTAGTTTGGTTTTCACATAAGGTTTTCCATTCCTTAAAATTTTGAAAAGTATCTTATTTCAATTTTTGCAAGATTACCCAGTTTTTCCTAGAATAATCATCAACAATAACTAGGTATTACCTAAAACCAGACACAGTTTGAATTGGGGCAGGGCCCAGAGATAAGCATGAACATATTCCATAATTTGTTTGGTTTTATGCACACCCTAAGCAAAAAGTAATTTGTGTTGTTTCCTAGTTACACAATCATGACAAGACGGCAACTTTTCAATTTTATCCTTTCCAAAGACACCATTTTGAGCCAATATTTTCAATCCTTTTTCACTCATATGTCTAAGTCTATTATGCCAGAGCAAAGTCTTATATCAGGAACAGCATGAGTAGTATGAAAAATTTACTTTAGGCACATTTAGGAATTCAAAAGAGTCATTAATAACCACTCTACGATGTCCTCCTCTAATTCTAATGTCAAACTCAAGCTCATCCCATTCTCCCAAGACATGAGGTTTTTTCTTAAATCAGGGACAAATCTGATTTTATTCAAAGTTACAACTTTGTTATTATCAAATTTTATTGCCACGGTTCCAATCCCTTTAATTACACAATCATCTTTATTAGCAAGATGAACAACTCCACCATTCTCAGCCAACTTAAGATCATAAAACCATTTCATCATGGGGCTTATATGAAAGGTGCAACCTAAATCTAAAACCAATCATTCAAAGGATTTGAGAAAGTTACAGACTACTTACAGTGTTATATTCACAAGAAATTCATGAAGAGACACATCTGAGATTTTTGTGAAACACAGAGTAAACACCACCATTATTGTTTGCAATCTCAGCTTGAGCAACTGAAGCTTTTGCTTCATTTTCTTGAATCTTTTTCAACTCAACAATTTTTTGAAAACACTCTTTAGCAAAGTGACCAAGTTTTTGGCAGCAATAGCATCTTTTCCTTTTCTTACCCTTACCCTTCCCCTTAGAAGAATTTTTACCCTTTTCAAAAGAATTTTTGTTTTGTTTGGAGCTGGAGGAGTTAGAATGTTTATATTCTTTTTTCTGTTTTCCTTTAGAAACAAACAATGCTTCTGATTTTTGAAAATCCTTTTGTTCAGCCTTCAATTCAAGTTCTTTATTTATTAAAGAAGAGGTGATAATGTCAATAGTCATATTTTCTCTCCCATACTCTAAGGCATTTTTTAAATTTTTGTATTTGTCACCAAGGGAATTCGAAAGTGCAATTACTTGTTGTCCTTTAGAAACCTTTTCCTCACAGTTTTCAAGGTCTTGAGTCAATTTATTAAACCTATCAATATTCTCCTCAAGACCCAAACTGTTATCAAATTTAAAGCCAAAGAATTGTTTTAAGAGGAAACACTTATTAGGAATTGTCCTAGTGAGGTATAGGCTATCAAGTTTCTCCCAAATCTGTCTAGCCGTAGTAGTTTCCCCCACGTTCCTAAGAACACTATCAGATAAGTGCAAGAAAATGGAACTCCAAGCTTGTTCATCTATTTCTTTCCTCCTAAAAGCACTAAACTCAGCAGGAAAAGAATCATCAAGCACATAAGCACATTTCTGTTGCAAAAGTAAGACACGCATTTTCTGAAGCCAGAGATTAAAATCCCCAATGCCAGACCACATATCAATATCAAAGAGGGGCATAGACATCATTAACCATGCAATGAATTTAGAAAACAAATTTCTAGAAAAACACAACTCAAAAGTAAACAATAACAGACATATGATAATCCAAAAATAACCACAACCAATCTTGATCAAGAATCCCAACAGCAGCAACAAAGCTATATAGTAATCCAAAGAATTACCCAATTTGATCAAGAATGTGTTTAACCAAAGCTAATCTAGAAATAGTAACAAGATAGCCAGTAACAACAAGGATAAGGCACTAGTTGACAGAACTAGTGTTTCCCACTGTCTAAGGAATTAACGGTAGAAAACCAGTTAATTTCCAGGACCCCAAAAATAACAAAAAATCGTCTGAATTAACCAGGGATTTAAAATAGCCTATCAAACCCTAGAGAACTCCCGCCCCTCAGCTTCAAAAGCCCTCGCAGGAGGCTCAAGACAAAGGTAGCAAGGGGTTCCTAATTCGATAGGGTACTTTTAAAACAAAATTCAGACATAAAGAATTAAAGAAGGGATCAGATGTTACCTGAAAATCCAGAAAGTTACATGGGCAAATTTGCAAGTTTTCGATATCCAATGTAACCATTCCAAGAGAAAGCGTTCAGGGTTCGTAACCCTAATTTTCAAGAACCTTTGAAAACAGTTGCAAATCCAGCGAGATAGCTAAGATCATCACAAAACCAGGTTGCTCTAATACCATTTGTTATGAAGCACATCCCAGATACCCTAGCAACCCCAAAACCCAATGTATAAAACGGAAAGAATAATTCGAGAAAACAGCAGGGATAACGTTTAGCCGTTAGGCCCAGGTGAGGTTTGCAGTGCCAAATTAATGACACTCCTACTCCTACCATTGAAGCTCCACCATAGTGGATATGCTTCCAAAAACACTATAACCAGAGAAATCAAAGGGTTACAAATTATTTTGCACACAAACACAGAAACAAGGCCTAACAATCCAGGGATATAAGCTCTACACCTATACTCTAGAAATACAAGAAATGTCTCACAAAGAGAAACCCACAAAGGAAGAATTTACAGAGAAGATTTCAGAGAGAACAAACCCTAGGACACAAAGAGGCTAAAACAAAAATGACGATTTGTTAGAACCAGAGTGCTCGACAAAAATACATTCCAAGGAATTAATGGCTGTGATGAAACCCCTAGATCTAACGGATAGAAAACCAGTTGCTTGATTTCATGGGCCAGGGTGAACGAACGCGGTCCAAAGTAAAACTTAAAAGTAAAACTTAAGTGGGCTGGGCCAAAGCTGAAAACAACATTACAAAAGGAGAGAGAACTTACAAACTTTTGAAAGTGAATGGCAAAAAATCTGAGGAACGATAAGGGGGATGATAGGGATAATAAAAAAATGAAGAAGAGTGTGTCAGTGTGAAAGGTAATGGCAAAAAATTTGAGTAAAGATAAGGGGGATAATGTCTGGGGATGATATGGGATAATAAAAAACAAGGAGGCATATGTCAGTGAGGTAATAATGCAAAAGAATGGGCGTTAAGCCCTTTTGTAAATACACGTCGATCGCTTCTGGGACCGACGTGTATTTGCCAACATTGGGTGTCAGTTTCTAGGAAGCAACCGACACCCAATTACTAACACTCCCGCATAAGAACCGATGCCTATTATAGAACCGATGCCTATTATTGATTCGTTAGTTACAAGTTTGCCACCGCGTTTTGTATGCTCATCATTTTTCCCAATAACCGATGTGTATTTCCAATTTCTAATGTAATTATGTAGTAGTGTTTTTTGCCTTGGTATACAAAATCCTCAAATATCTCCATTACCAATTAAAAAGGCAATTTCCACATCCACTTTGAAGGACTTCAATATTTTGCAAAACTGCATCCGAAAATGTGCATATTATTTCCAGTTTCAGAGAATACATATCAACATAATAAAGGTTTTCTAGTTAATTATTACTAGTATGGCCTTGTACTTTCCATTATTCCATGCTCTTTCATTTTCTCCTGAAAATCCATTTGTATCACAATGGAAGGAAATTCCTCCAGCTCTGTAAGATGGAATCAATTTCATTCTTTAAATTGTCTGTCTCTGGAAAGTACGTGATCTCTCTAGAGATCACAACTTTAGAAGTTTTGAGGTTTATTTTTTTGTTCCCCTCTGATACCAACCTTATGATCATACAGCCACGACCATTTATGATCTTAAAGGCTAAAAATGATCATACTATCATGGTAGTTATTATTATCCATTATGACAAGGCAATTAAGCACTAAAATAACTAACGACAGTTATAAAACAGTTACTTAACCACCATTTATTTGCCTATATATATAAAGTTAAACTAAGGCAAAAAGATGATGAATTCTTTTTATTATCAAATATAGGAAAGTTGTCACGTCATATAGCATACGAAACAAACGATATAGAATCATTTGGCACGTCTGTGGGAAAGAAATCATCTCACCATGCCCGCTCCACATCGCAGACGCCGAAATACGGAGCCATCGCCGGAAAATACAGACCCTCCAAGGGAGGATATAGAGCCTCACGCATCTCTTGCAACATATGCATTTGTGACCCGTGTCCAATTTGATCAAGGCATAGATGATCTTCAAATGCAAATGCAAGCTGCCCTTGTAACATTGTTGCAGAATCAGCAAACACATCTGTTTCCTCCTCCAGCAACCCATGAAACATCTGTTCCTCTTCCACACGGCCCAGGGTCTACTCAAGTTGTTGATTCAGTCTCCAAGGCTGACCGATCATACAGCCACAACCATGATCGTCCATGCCCTTGGTACTCCTCTGGAAGCACAAATAGAACACTTGGTGAACAAAAAATTGGAAGAGGTCATTATGAGGAAAAAGCGTCAACAACTAGTTATCATCAAAGAAGAATATTTTCCAGAGGAGATCATGCAAGTTCCTCTTCTTGTTAATTTTAAAATGCCACATGTTGACAAATACGATGGTACAAGCGATCCAATTGATCATTTGCATGCTTATCAGGATTTAACACAATTGCATGGAGTTGTAGACACGGTAGCTTGTCGTGCTTTCCCTTCTACTCTCCGCAAAGAAGCAAGAGATTGGTATAATACTCTACCCTCTAAATCAATCAGGTCATTTTCGGATTTTGCTACCAAGTTTGCAGCCTTTTTTGCAAGTAGTGCTAGACAAAAGAAGACAGTTATAGGATTGATGAAAATCATTCAAGGAAAAGATGAAACACTCCGTGGTTACATGACTCGTTTTAATCACGCTGCATTAGGGGTAAAAGATTTGCAGATGTCCTTAGTAGTGACAGCAATGGAGAATGGCCTTTGTAATCATGGTTTCAAAATTTCCCTTTCCAAACGAGCACCGGAAACTATGACCGAATTATTGACTTGAAGTGAGAAGTACATCGATTGTGAGGAGACTATACAAGTAACAAAATCCCTTCGAGAACCTCTTGTTGATTCTAATAAGCAAAAACTAAAGGTTACGCATGACAAGGAAGACAATCATCCTCGGCGAGACCATCATTTTCGACCATCCAGAGATTTTCATACCAATCGATCATTTCGTGATCGATCATACACTCCTCTTAACACTTTATACATCAGTGTATTGGCTGATGTAAAGGATAGGAAAGATTGGCAATGGCCAAAATGAATGGTCACTCCTGCTCAGCATCGTAGCAAGGACAAATATTGTGATTATCATAAAGAACATGGTCATGATACAGAAAAATATATAGCATTGAAAGATGAAATTCAAAAATTGACTGATCAGGGACAAGTTCTTGGCCTGAGCTTCCGATCATATGATGATCATATGCTGTGTACAACATGATGTAGCATTTATTTCATGATATGATATGGAGCATTTACATCATCGTTTTAACGATTACGCTCGGCCGAGCATAACCTCAAAAAGATTCGAACAATTGATATAATTTTTTTTTCGAGCATGTCTTTTATAGACTATAAAGAAAGACTCCATTTATCTTAGTTCTGTAAAGCGAGGACAGAACATGATTTATTCAACATTCGACGTGATTTGTTGATCTTCGATGGTGGATAATATGCGTTTATGAGCAAAATGATCGACGAGCAAAATGCTTCCGAGCAAAATTTGATAAGCATCAAGCACCGAGCAAAACTTTTTGAACAAAAATCCATCGACGAGCAAAATTTGTTAAAGCAAAAATCCGCATTATCCAATGAGCAAAAGTCGTGGAAAATCATGAATGGCCAAAGACGAGTTTCGAACAAATCATACCGGTCAAGAAGACACGATTAAGGTAATTTTTTCCCCTAAAGAAGTTTTTATGACTATAACATATTTTAATCCTCATTAACATCATAAAACATAGATATAAATAATTTATAAAAAGAAAACGTGCAAAAGCTCAAATATCTTTGTCGAATAATCTTTTTTAATTGAGCGGCCGTTTGACAATTTCGTAGGGGACTAATGATACCAACCTTATAACCATACAACCATGATCATTTATGATCATAATGATACCGACCTTATGATCATACAACCACAGTCATTTATGATCGTAAAGACTAAAAATGATCATACTATCATGGTAGTTATTGTTTAAACTTTATCCATTGAGACAAGGTAGTTAAGCACTAAAATAACTAATGATAGTTATACAATAGTTAATTAACCACTCTTTATTTGCCTATATATAGAGTTAAACTAGACAAAAGAGGATGAATTCTTTTTATTATCAAATATAGGAAAGATGTCACGTCATATAACTAATGAAACAAACGATATAGAATCACCCTCCATTTCATTTACCTTGTCCATGTTTCCTTTTTTGTTTCTCCCATTTACCATTTCATTTCATTGGGTGTTATTTTCTAAGTTCATTTGCAATTATACCCCTAATTAAATTGGGAGATTTTCTAAGTTTATTGCATTGTATTGAATACACACCCAATTAAATAGAAGTATTTTATAAAGTTAGTTTGTAAATTTGCATTCCCAATACTTTACGGAGGGAGTAGCAAATATGTTAGATACTAAACCAAAAGATTCTATTGCTGCATTTTAGTTCCCTCATCTTCCTCTTTTCGGTTTTTTCTTCTTCTTCTTCACTTTTTTTTTTGGGGGGGCTGACTATTATCAACGTAGTCTCATATTTCAGAATGGAGAAATTTCTTCTTCTTGCTTAATACATGCTTGTACTATTTCTAGATTCGATTATTTTGCTGTTGTGTATATCTGCACAAGAACTTAATACGCACTCTTGTTACGTCCATAACCAGTGGAAATGAGGTCATTGATCATTAGACCCATTTTCATACCTTGTGGTGCACATGTATAACCACTTTTGTTCACTCTCCGTCTTTCTTCCTTACTAATAAATAGTAAATTGTATATAATAGAAATGAATAGGTATAACCATATAAATAAATAACCAGTTAAATTGTATTGCATAAATCAAAATGAAATATGCAAAGACAAGATTCACAAGGAAGACAAAATTTGTACTAGAAATTGTGACCAGCAAAACAGTTTTTGCTAGGGCTGTATAAACTTTGACTGTGAAAATTCACTAACAATTTCCCTTCTTCACTAGGTGCTTGAATATCATAGTCGTCTTTTTCCTAAGATGCAACCATAGACCAGTAACAAGTTTTCACTGATAGATTTTTGAATCTACTCATAGATTTTTCTCTCTACTCTAGAGCTACTCCCACAGGACTAGTGTCTAGTGATCGTTCTTATTCCAACACTTTGAACAGAGGAATATGTTTCATCTTACATGGCACAATTTTAAAAGCAGCAAGGTGTAGGTCATGTTGTGCCATTTTCACATCAATTATTTTCAATTTTAAGCTTTTGAAATATTGAAAACATACTTATTCTCATACTTCCTAAAAAATGTATTTCTAGAAATAAGGAAAAATTTATAAAGAATACTCAAAATGACATTTGTTGTTCGTATGGTTCTTAATAAATGTTTAAAAACAATCAAATAAAAAATGAAGGAAAACAAATATATTTTTTCCAAGATTAAACTAAAAATGCAATTGAACTTGAATTCAAAATTCAAAATCATAAAGTGAAACATACCTACACACAGAAAACTCAAGAGAAAGGCATTTATGTAGCTATTTAGGTTGATCTTTCAGATTTTTAATTATTCATTTACAAAATTTGTACAGTAACCTTTCTAAATAATGAAAATTTAATATTTATCTTTATCATTCTAACAGCATCTCTGAATAGTGTGAATTCTCTTTATAATAATAGTTAAGATTTAGTGAGAATTGGGAAAATACCTCTCCAATTGTCATGTGAATGATAAGTAGTAGCAAGATGTGCCAAGAGAAGTACTTAGGTACAGCGATGTACTATCCTAGGTGGTACATTCTACCAATAATACAAATACATGTGTTTATGTGTCCATGTGTGTAATTTAAAATCTTTATTTAATGAATAACAAATAAGAATGGCCCCACATGGTCTTGCATTCATACCACATATCTCTCTTCTAAGTTTGCACAACACTTTCTACTTTTTTGATGTAATTTCTCTCCCCTATTTTGTGCTCTTCTCCTCCATCCTACCCGAATTAGTGTGAAAATTGTATCAAAAAATTAAAAATTCTGAATCATACCATTTAAAGTTTCATTTTGAGATTTATACTAATGTCTATTGGTGTGATTTTAATTTTTTTTTTTTGAGTGTGTGGTAAAGGATTTTATAATTACATTTATATATATATATATATATGAATATATATATATATATATGAATATACTGACATCTATGAATATGACCTAAGCATTTTTTGAGCGTTCTACATTATTAATATAATTTTAAAATATACCTTTAAATGAATTAAGTTTTCAATTTTACTACGAATTTGTTATGCTTTAATATATGGAATTTTTTTTAAAAATATTATGCACATTATATTCATATAAATGTAATTATGAAATCTTCATGTACATTCGAGAGAAACTTAAAATTTATTCCAAATGATATTGTAAATCGCAAAATGGAATTTTACGTAATATAAACTTCTTAATTTTTTAGTTTGCAATTTGCATTCGAATATTGTCGATCTCATAAGAGGAAAAGTCATGTGTGTCCCTAACTTCCATTTTGTTTAAAAAAAATAAGATTTTAAATTACGCAGATAGACACTTTAGTGACGTGTGTTTGTATTATTAGTATGATGTACCACCTATGATGGTACATCCACTGTACTTAAATATTTCTCGTGGCGCGGAGTTCGCCACCAGGCCAATTAATCTTCATTGAGCAATCTACTAAGGGATCAATGGCTTAGTTCCTTCAGGCAACAACAAAATATTACAACACTCTCTCAAACAAAGTATCTCACTCTCTCAAAAAATCAAGAAATCTAAGTTAAACAAAGTATCTCACTCTCTCAAGAACTGTAAACAACACAGATTATTGCCTAAACTATCTCACTAAGAGATTATAGCCCTTAACACATAAATTTTATTTTTCCTACGCAGATATGTTATTATACATAGGTGCAATACGTAGCACACATCCAGGCTACAAGTGTTAGTGCTTGTAGTTTAAATGTTTGACACATATGCACGCATGCATAATAACATGACTGCGTGTAGGCAAAATAAAATTTCTGACCCTTAACAATTTACAAGTGATTACACTAAGAATCAAAAAATCAGGAGAGTTTTTTATTGAAAACTAAGAAAATGGATTAACCCTAGACTGAGGAAGACAACACTATTTAATGAGAGACCGGGATCAATGGTCCAAGAAAAGCCACATGTCACAAACCTTTTTTTTTTTTTTGAAAGACACATTTCATTTACAGCCCCCTTTTTTTGGGAAAGTAACTCGCCTTGAAAATCCAAGCTTGTGTTACAATATTATTGATATAGCAAAAATATATACATAGGCGGAGGGGGACGTCATGAGCCTTACCTCCAATTTCACTTAAAAGACATAGTTGCAATTCTTCTGACAAGAGCCAACTCCAAAACTATCCTGAATGCAAATGAAGTACTACTTCCCAAATACAAAATCATATGCAAGACAAACCTAAACAACTACTTACATTTTAAACTTTTTAAGGCGAATATAAGGCATAGCCAATTTATCTAGCTTGAAAATCCCTTTAGCTTTTCCTTCGAACTGCCTTAATAGAGACACTCGGTACCTTCTTTGCCTATTCCCTTCGTTAGCAAAACAATGAGCAAGAGTGTTTGCTTCTCATCACATGTGACTAAATTTGATCTCCATTTGCTTGCTCTTCGCTTGAATTCTACAAACTTTATGTTATATGCCCCAAGAACCAGTGATTTGACCCAAACAAAGGTGAGCAACTAGCTGAGAATTTGACCCAAACTCTATTTATCCCATTCTGGAAACACAACTCCAATTCAGTAGAGTTAGCCTTCAGTTCTGCCTCAATAATAGAACTACAATCATAAGCGTCATAATAGCCAAACTGAAAGTTCCCCTTACAATCTCCTATAAC